>JBBHKE010001731.1:0-20659 GCA_037447655.1 Zygnema cylindricum
AAAACCGGACGGTCGAAATTGTCGCCCAAAAGTTTGTAGAATCTTGCCGAATCTCCAGCAAACATGTTATATAAAAGAAAAAAAAAAAAAAACAGTACGGCCTAGTACGAAAAAATGTACGGTTTTCAGTAAACAACCTCACTTTTGTAACGTACGACCGGCACCAAAAATAAAAAATTAAAAAAAAAACAGCAAAACAAAAACAAAAATTAAACTAAACAAATCAAAAAAAAAAAAAAACCTTCAAACACTTCCATTTTTTTTCTAAGGGTTTTTAAAAAATGGCTGGAAATTGTTATCCAAACGGTATTTCCGCGTTTCGCGCCGTAATTCGCGCTCAAAAAAATCTGTTCAAAGGAGACCTTTTCGCTCAAACTGAGGCCGTCAAAGAAATCCGTTCTCAGTTCGAGGCAAACCGATCCGTAACGGATTCCGTACAGTTGGCGAAGCTCCTGGGAGACGCCAGAGAGGCCGTACAGTTTCTGACACAGAATGTGGTCCAGGGGAGACTAAACGACAAAGGAAGATATGAGGTAGTGGTGAAAAAGGAACATACTGAGGGGGTCATTGAAGTGCCCCAAATTTAGGGTTTTTAAGGAAGTTTAGGGTTTTTAAGGAAGGTTAGGGTTTTTAAGGAAGTTTAGGGTTTTTAAGGAAGTTTAGGGTTTTTAAGGAAGTTTAGGGTTTTTAAGGAAGTTTAGGGTTTTTAAGGAAGTTTAGGGTTTTGAAGGAAGTTCAGGGTTCTTAAGGTGGTTTAGGGTTTAAGAAAATTTTGGGTTTTTAAGGAGATTTAGGGTTAAGGAAGTTTAGGGTTTCTAAGGAGGTTTAGGGTTTAAGAAGATTTTTGGGTTTTTTGGGGATTCAAGGGTTTTCAAAAATAAAATAGGGTTTTGGAAATTCTCGAATTGAAGGGTTTTCGAATTTTTTAGGGTTTCGGAAAATGGAAAGTTTCGTGAGATTTAGGGTTTTTAAGTTTTTCTTTTAGTGAGGTTTTTTGGGGAGTTTTAGGGGCTGAGTTTTAAAAAATTGGGGATTGTACATTTTTGAGGAGGGACTAGTGATGGTAGATTTTTAAGATTTTTTTTTTTTTTTGGTCTCAATTTTTTTACTTTAAAAGGGAGAAGAAATTAGGGTTTTCTTGAAGTTGTACATAGGTTTCATGTAATCCGGATTTTGGTTTTTCCGGTGGAGGAGAGGGAGGGAGGGGGGTGGAGGGGAAGAGGGAAGGAGAGAGAGGGAGGAAAGGTGGTGGATTTTGTTTTTTCCTTATTTTGGAAAGATACTTTTATTCTTTAAGTTTTGAATAAAGTACAGTGGTTTTTCTGGGCTTAAAAAAAAACAAGTAAATAAATAAATATAAAGGTGAAAGGAATTGAGGCTGTGGACAATGCTTTTTGTGAATGCAAAAATTGTCAAATTAAAAAAAAAAGTTGATGCTCTTTTTGGTGGGAGTTTGTGTTTTTTTTCGGCCAATTATGGGCGTCACACAATGTCACGCATTGGACTTATTTCAAAATGTAGCAAAAAAAAAAAAAAAACATTTGAAGAAAAATAAATAATTGCAAGTACAAATTTAAATTTCAAATAAGATTAAATGGAAAATGGGACAAATGTTATGTCACTTGTATTTATGATAATCAATATAGATTTTATTTATAAGAATATATATAGTTAAGACTATATCTCCCTTTTCAATGATAATAACCTAATTTGATAATAATTTAGGTCTTTAGTCAAAAAATTGGTAAACTTTTGACATTTTTTTATATTCAAGTGACAAAAACACCTTTTTTGAAGATTAAAACCAAATTTCTCAACAATTTTGAATGCATTTTCTAAAGTATCACACCTTATTAGGTCTTAATCTGATTTTATTTTTATGAAAATTTTAATCACGTTTGATTATTTGAAGTATGGTCAATAATCTTTAATGATTTATTTGGTGTTGTGACAGATGTCACATTGATTTAATGAAGACAATTTTGGTCGCCATTTGATGCAATTTATCAATTGGATTTTTTTTTTCAACTAAAAACAAAGACAAAAAAATGATCATTTAATAATCAATAGATATATTTGAGAAGCGTTACGTAAGCTTTCGATGAACAATGTATATTTTAGATGAAAAAAGTTTGTATAAATTCACAAATTCTTTATATTTTTGGTTAAATCTTTTTCTGGTTTAATTTTTTTAACCACGCATTCTAACTAAAAATCATTCAATTATCCAAGATTCAATTGTTATTCTCACTCCATTTGTTTCGGCAATCGACACTGATATCTTGTCGTATTGCCTCTGCTTTCATTTATTTTGCATTAACACTTATAAATCCTTATTGTTAATTACGATAGATGGTGTGTTAATAGTTTTCTTGTTAGCGTTTGTTAGGGTTTTTTAGGGTTTGTTGAGGTTTGTTAGGGTTTGCTATTTTGTCGAATTTGTGCTTTTTTTTTTCAGCATCGTCTCGATTTTGGCCTTTTGTGGTTTTTGGTTTCTTTCGTAAAGTTTTTACTTTTAGTTTGTCGGTTTCCATGTTCGTTTTTCCAGTTCCGTTTTGGTTTCTCGTTTCTTTTGTTCCCATGTACTCAAAATGGTTTATCATTGAGATTTCTAACTAAAGCTCACTTTTACTCTCCTTTTTAGTTATTTATTTTATTTTTCCCCATTAAAGTTTTTTACCAAGCGATCGTCCACAAAAATATTTTAAAGCATTTGTCTCTATTGCATGCTCAAAAATGTGTTTAAACGTAAGTATCTTAAGTAAACTGTTATAATTAAAACGTTTTTAGTTAAAACATCATCTACATATTGAGGCTGGATTTGAGAATCCGGAGGTCTATTTAGTCTTATTACCATAAATCATCGAGAAATATGTACTTTTACAAGTTTAATAAAATTTGCAGTTTTCTTGTACAAATACTTTCATTTTTGAACCAGAAACAACAAAAAAAAAGGATGTAAACTAAAAATAATGTGGATTGAAAACATTGAATTATGAATAAAGCCGTCTCATTTCAGGAAATTGTGAATAAAAAAAAAAACACAAAATTCTTTAGTTCCCATCCACTGAAAATCCACATAAAAAAAAAGTTCACAATATATACAAAGAAAGAAACCCAAATTTTCAAATTTTCAGTTTTTTACTCTTTCTTTTTGTTTTTCATTTTACAATTAACCAACAATACGAAAATAAAATCCTACAAGCTTTTCGAATGAAATACATTTTTTCTTTTTCTAAGAAGATAAAACTGCTATTGTAACAATACTCGATCTTCCCTCGATTTTTTTTACCGAAAACCAAATTAAAAGAAAAAATTAAAAATGGTATTATTTGCAAGTAGTGTTCTAAATGACTTTGTTTTCGATTCACAAAACTTTCGATTAAATTTGAAAAAAAAAAATATTCAAGAGGGTCTTCCATCTCCCTCTTTAAGAACCCAAGCTCCTCCTTTAGAAGTACAAAGCTCTTTCACAACCTGAAAAACCGAAAAAATGAAATAAAACGAATTAAATAAAAATTAGATACAAATTAGATGTACCGAAATGACAATGAAGAAAGCAAGATTATTCGTTCCTTACAAATAGATGCATTCGAATTTTTTGGAAGAACGTGACAAATGTTTGGATACCGCAATCCTACAGAATATTTGGAAATTTTGTAGGGTTAAGACCTAGACTGTAAGACATCTTATACTTTTGTGAATTTTTTAAACGAACCTTTCATCCAATAAGTGACCGATTTCGGGTTAAAGGCAGTATGTACTATACCCGATTAGTTCTCGGGTTAAGGGTACTATGTACTATACCCGATTAGTTTTCCGGCTTAGGGCAGTATGTACTATACCCGATTCGTTTTTGGGCTAAGGGCAGTATGTACTATACCCGATTAGTTTTTGTGTCAAGAGCGGTATGTACTATACACGATTAGTTTCATTTTTTTGTTTTTGGGTTAAGGTAGTATGTTTTGATCCGATTAAGTCAACCGTTTAATGGAACTTCATCCAACGGTAAAGGGACTTTCTAATCATTAAGAAGTCACATAAGTTTTCCAACTTTTTGCTTTGTCGTTTTCGACAAAGCTTCCAAACTAGCTCAGGTTCCTTACTTCGTTTCAGCCCAAGGGGTTGTTTTTTAGCAATTAATTTACATTTAAAAGAATACCAACCGTTGTAAAAGATTTTAAGTATTTTAACTAGGGTTCAATACAGTTGTAGATCATTCTTTAAGTACTAAAAAAACAAATCACTCCTGGCTTTGCAGCTTCTATTCTGCTACAGTTTGCAGTTTTCTTTTTTAAATACAAATTTCATTTTTGTGAAGGCTTTGCCAATGTTTCATATTGTATTTTTTTTCAAATTTATATTTAATACTTTTAACCTAATAACATCTGATCTCCAAAATATGGAAACGAACGGATGTTTTGCATCTCTCAAATATTCTCCGAATGCAACTTTTCTTCTAAAGCATATGATGACTATGATATACTGTATGATATATCATAGTACCAATCATAATATACACTGATGCCTGATATACCATAACATCCACCCTGATGGAATCGAGAGCAGTTCAATAATTATCTTTTTGATTTTTATACATTAAAATGTTTTGGGTATCACTTAAGGGATTTGAATCGTAGTCTACGAGGTTATTAGGTTCTTACTCTGTAGGACTTGCACTCGAAGCTTATAGTGCAGCAAATTACTTGGTATTTGAACAATTATTATTTACTTTCCAAAATTTTGAAATATTTACGTTAAACAATAATAACGCAGTTCAACCACTTTGCAAAACCCGACTTATTTTCAGTTCATACGGGTGTAATTACACTTACTTCTCCAAATTGTGAAAGAGAAAAGGTGATTTTATTCTCCTCCCCGACTCCCACTCCCTCCCCTCAACCACCCCCAACCACTCCTCTCTCTCTCTCCCCCCCCCACTCACTCCCTTCCCTCTCCTCCCTCCCTTCCCTTCCAACTCCCTCTTCTACAATATGCAAAACAGAAACTCCCTCCCTCTCACCTTCAAATAAGTGGCATTTGGAACCTCCGTTTTCAACGCTATTTTTGCCGCCTCCATGAGATCCAATTTCCGTACTCCCGCCTTCTTTTTCGTCTTTAGCATCGCGATCACCACCGCCCTGGATTTTTGTCTCTTCCTTCAGACCATTAGTGCCATACCATGTGTCTCTCTCTTCCTACATATATATATATATATATATATATATATATATATATATGTGTGTGTGTGTGTGTGTGTGTGTGTGTGTGTTGTCACATTTGCCACAAGATCATCTGCATTGTGTCACATCACATTATGCGGATCCACATCACACCAGAACATCACATCACAACCGAAAAAAAATTAAAAGCAAAATGCAAGAAAGAAAAAAGTAAAAGAAAAAACAAGAAAAAAACTAAACCAAACCAAACCAAATTCTTACCGGAAAGGGTCAATCGCGGGACTTCCGAGAGTGGTCAAAAAGTACACTCCCTCCACACACGTGGCGACCTTTTCTACTTCCGTTTTCAGTTCCGTGATTGGCGCGGAGGCGGCCTGGGCGGCAAATTTGGCAGCACTCACTGCCTTTATGTTGGGCTTGGCAACAGAGGAGTAGGTGAGAGGGAGCTCTCGGAGACACTCGCAAAGGAAGTGTAAACTAGAGGAGAGAGAAGGGAGGGAGGGAGGGAGGGTAAGAGGGAGGGAGGAAGGGAGGGAGGGAGGGAGGGAGGGAGGGAGGGAGGGAGGGAGGGAGGGAGGGAGGGAGGGAGGGAGGGAGGGAGGGAGGGAGGGAGGGAGGGAGGGAGGGAGGGAGGGAGGGAGGGATGGAGGAGAGAGAAGGGAGGGAGGGAGGGAGGGAGGGAAGAGGGAGACGAGAAAGAGGAGAGAAGGAGAAGAAAGAGAGGAGAGGAAAAGGGGGGAGGAGAGGGAGAGAGAAAGGAGGAAGGAAGAGAGGGAGAAAGAGAGAAGAGAAGAGTGAGAGAGAAAGCGAAGAGAGGAAGCAAGGGAAGGAGAGGAAAAAGAGGAAGAGTGTGCAGGCATCAGGGACAAAGGATAGAGAAGAGAGAAAGAGAAGGAAGGTGAGAAAGAAGAAGAAAAAAAGTGAAAAGAGAGGGAAGGAGAGAGAGAGAGAGAGAGAGAGAGAGAGAGAGAGAGAGAGAGAGAGAGAGAGAGAGAGATGAATCCATTTAAAACCCACAAAAAAAACGTACTTTAAAACTTGATGTTTGAGGAAAATAGTCCGTAAAGCTCCAGGTAAAGCTGTCTTTGTCGATTCTGACATCGCCACACTCCCTCCTACCCCTCCTCCTCCCCCTACCCCACCTCCTACTCCTCCTGCCCCTCTCCCAACACCTCCTAACCCCACAGTTTCTACCAGCCCACCTCCTCTCCCTCCTACCGCCCCTCCTCCCACCCCTCCTCCCACCCCTCCTCCCCCACCTCTCCCTCCCCCCGCCGCATTCCTCGGGTCTCCCATCCGACCCGATGGAGCCTCTCCCTTCTTTTCCCCTCCTCCTCCTTGTCCCCCTTTTCCAGTACTTAACTCGTTCATTGTGGAGATAGAGAGGGAGAGAGCCGCCTGAGAGAGACCGGGCTCCGCTTTCGTCCACCTTCGAACTTGAGAATTTACGATTTGCGGAAATTTTTTAATAAAATTTTCGTCGGTCGGCTCCAAAAATTCCCAGGAGGAGGTGGGGCCCACACCCTTGTGACGGGCGACAGTTTTTAGGAGCTCGCGGAGGAGTTGGCTGGGGATCTGGGGGGGAGGGAGGGAGGGAGAGGGAGTGGGAGGGAGGGAGGGAGAAAAAGGGAAGGGGAAGGAGGGAGATTAAGAGAGACGAACAGACATAAAAAAAAGAGCCCACTCAACAGAAACAGAGAGACAGAAGATAGAGAGACAGAGGCAGCGACAGAGAAACAAAGACAGAAAGACAGAAAAACAGAAACAGAGAGAGACTGAGAAAGAAAAACAAAAAGGCAGATTGAGTTTGCGAGGGAGAGGGAAAGAGGGAGAGGTGGACATTGAGAGATAGAAGCGATCAAAAGATTGAGAACAACATCAAGAGAGATTGAGAGATTGGGATTGAGATAAGGATACAAAATTGAGATATGGGAGAGAATTAAGATGAAAGAATGAGATTAAAAGATGAAGAGATCGAGATTCAAATTGAGATTGAGATGGAGAGATAGCAAAATAGATAGAGAGCCCGAGAGCAGAGAGACAAAGTGACAGAAACACTAAAGACATGGAGAGAAAGAGACAGAAAGCCAGAGAGGCAGAGAGATAGACGGATAAAGAGACAGCGACAGAGACAGAAAGACGCAGAGAGAGAGAGAAAGACAGACGGAGAGAGAGACAGACGGAGGGAGAGATAGACAGAGAGAGACAGAGACACCGATCCCACCCTCACCTTCAAATTCTCCAATTTCCTATGCTCCACCTCTCTCCCTCTCACAAACTGCATGAGAAGATAGTCTCTCAACACGCATCTCTCCCCCGTGTATCGCAGAAATGACGCACAAACCCAGCATCCCTGCACTAGCATGGAAACTTCCTCCAGAACAGACAAAACCTCCAATTCCGTACAGCCTGGAGGAGCCAATCGCATGATGCGCTCGAATTGGAGGACTTGGGTTTTGCCCTGAGGGAAAAAGGGGGTGGGGGGAGAGGGGGGGAGGAGGGGGAGGGGGGGAAGGGGGAAGGGGAGGGGGGGGGGGAGAGGGAGGGGGAAGGGGGGGGGGAAGGGGGAAGGGGGAAGGGGGAAGGGGGAAGGGGGAAGGGGGAAGGGGGAAGGGGGAAGGGGGAAGGGGGAAGGGGGAAGGGGGAAGGGGAAGGGGGAAGGGGGAAGGGGGAAGGGGGAAGGGGGAAGGGGGAAGGGGGAAGGGGGAAGGGGGAAGGGGGAAGGGGGAAGGGGGAAGGGGGAAGGGGGAAGGGGGAAGGGGGAAGGGGGAAGGGGGAAGGGGGAAGGGGGGAAGGGGGAAGGGGGAAGGGGGAAGGGGGAAGGGGGAAGGGGGAAGGGGGAAGGGGGAAGGGGGAAGGGGGAAGGGGGAAGGGGGAAGGGGGAAGGAGGAAGGGGGAAGGGGGAGGGGGAGAGGGAGAGAGGGAAAGTAGGAAGGGGGAGAGAGAAAAAGTAGGGGAGGGAAAGGAGGAAGGGGGTAGGAAAGGCATCAATTAGATATGGGAAGGCATAAATGGCGTAACATAATGGAGGAGGAGGTAGGAAGAGGCAAAAAGGGCATAAAGTAGGCTTGAAAAGCAGTGACGAAAAAAGCTTAAAGAAAGAAAAACATTTAAGTTAACTATCTTTACACACATTTTTTACTGCCATTTATTTAATTTTTTTACCCACATTTTTCCAAAGATGGATATCATCAACTTTTTTTGCAAAAAGATTTTACCAGGCGAAAGAAACTGGAAAAAAAAGAAACTAAGGGAAAAAAAGGAGAGGGAGAGAGAAACCGAAACGAAGGACATACGAAAGGAGAGGGGGGGAAAAATGGAAATATTTGTCACACCTGAGTGAGAATAGCGTGGATTCTTTTGTGGAGAGGGAGAGATTGCAAATAACTGAAAACCATTGAAAAAATACCATTTGTTACATTGACAACCTTGTTATTGTAGCACACATAATTTGACGACAAACAAAGGAAATAACCCCCCCAAAAAAAACAACAATTGAGTTTTACATATATATTTTGCTGTCATGCGAAATTCCGAGTACTTGAATTGGAATTTAATGTCTCAAAAACAATTTAGAAAACTAAAAAAGAAAAATAAATGAATAAACTTACCAAAGAATGGTCCTACGTTTCCTCTTAAAACTAAAAAATTAAGATAGCCAAAAAATGATAGGGAGAGGGAGAGGGTGAGAGAGAGAAAGAGAGAGAGAGAGAGAGAGAGAGAGAGAGATAGAGAGAAAAAGAGCGGCAAGGAGAGATCGCCTCTCGATTTTAACATTCTACCCATAAAAAACCCACCATACAAAAACCCTCATAAAGACCCAAAAAAAAAACCCACAAAAATCCACCTCAAAATCCTTCCCAAACAAAAAAAGGCGAGAGAGAAGGTACAAAAAAATCAGAAAAGATATTGACGTGGCAGTACCTGAGAGAGGGACCGGCTGTACCAGCACCGTCCAATTCCAAAGAGATTCCGAGATTAATTCTCTGTGGAGTCCACTGCCTCCCAGAGGGGAGGCCGAGAGAGAGGACAGAGAGGGAGAGGAGAAAGAGGCCGAGAACACAGAAAGAGGGGCAGAGAGGAGAGAGGTCTAGGAGAGGGGTTAGTAGAGGAGGGGAGGGGAGGGGGAGGGGGAGGGGGGGAGGGTGGAGAAGAGGGGAAGGAAATGGAAATGGAAGGAAAGGAAGGGAGGAAATGGATGGAGAGGGGGAGAGGCAAGAAGAGGGTGAGAGATTGAGGAGAAAGGGAGGGAGGAGGAGGAGAAAGGGAGGGAGGAGGAGGAGGGAGGAGGGAGAGGGAGGAGGGACCGTGAAAGGGAGAAGGAGAGAAGGAGAAGGGAGAGGCAAGAGGGAGGAGGAAGGAGAGATAAGAAGCAGTAAGGATGATCAGGAAGAAAGAGAGAAAAGGAGAGAGGCGACAAGTAGTACATATGCCCAAATACAAAGAAAGACCAAGATAGGGAGGAAAATATCATCCATTCTCCATTTCACAGAAAAACTTCTTCACAGTGAGAGAAGAGAGAGAGAGAGAGAGAGAGAGAGAGAGAGAGAGAGAGAGAGAGAGGGAAACAACTGAAGAAAGATTTCGAAACTGAAAAAAAGTCTCCCTATAGTGAAAAGAAAAAGTAGTATTCCTTACGGCGTGAGAGTGAAGGGCAGTACTGATTCTGTCTTTGCCGCCATTTTCTCTCTCACAGCTTCCGATTCCGAACTCGAAGTGGCGAAGGGCTCAAGAGGGACCCACGCCTACAGTCCCAAAACATCGACTAACTTTCAGGAAACAAAAATATAATTATGCATACAAAAAAAAAACACTCTCTCTCTCTCTCCCTCTCCATGTCCCTCTCCTTCTCCTGTTTCCCTCTCCTTCTCCCTTTTCCCTCTCCGTCTCTGACTCCATCGCCGTCTCCGTATGCCTCTCCCTCACCCTCTCTGTCGGCAGCTCCCACTCCATCACCCCATCCCTCTCCCTCTCCCATATATACATATATACATATATATATATATAATTTTTATTAATACTATCTCTTACATGGTTATTTTTATATCATATGGAATTGTTAAGTAAAATGAGATTTATATTGTAGGTACTGTGTTATGTTGTAGTACAGTGGATAATACTTCAACATACTGATTTATTGTATTTTTATTATTGCATTACTGTCGAGATGTATTTTTTTATTAAAATGTATTACAACATAACATAATGTAACACAATGTAACATAACAGAAGGTAATATGTTGTAACAGAATGTAAGACTTTGCATACGTCTATTCCTATGTACTATGTTTAACCATTTGAAAAATACAAGAAAAAAACAAAAAAAACGGATGCAAAAATGATTTTCCGTCCTTTTCTTATCTTGATCCCTTCATAAGGCTTATTGCAGATCCAAACTACACTGCGATTCGCTATTAGTGTTATAAACACTAATTCAGTCCCAGTACACAATAGCATTAATAATACTAATTGTTTTTTCCTTGTTTTTTTCTTAGCATTGATTCTTTTTGCGATTCACAATCGTCCACATCATTCGGACCAGAAATATAATTATCAACACTAAAACAGTCCTTAAACTAGTTACTTCGATGCTAATGACGATTTGTGTTCTAGTTGAACGGTCCACACTAAATAGAGAGAGCAGTAAGAAAGAAAAAGAGAGAGGAGTTTAACATTTTGTCCACCTCTAGTCCTACTTCTCTTGTCTCACCTGAGCTTCGTCTTTTTCCCGGAGGTAAGCATGTGACTGAAGTCGCGACTCTTCTTGTCTCTCTGTCTCTCTTCGTGAGATGTTCACCTGTCCCTCTCAAAAATTCTTGGTCAAAAACCAAAAACAAAAAACAGGGAGAGAGGAGGAACTATTGTATTTTTTAAGTCTTTATAGTGGAAAACTTTAAGGCAAATTAGGTCATTGAAAAAAACAAGTACATGTGGAAGTCACTGGTTTGGAATAATTAACCAGAATGAGTAAGGGGGAGAGAGAGAGAGAGAGAGAGAGAGAGAGAGAGAGAGAGAGAGAGAGAGAGAGACATTGATAACACAATTATTGTAACGCAAAAAAAATAAGAAACAACCAAAATGTTAACCAGAGCTGTACTAGCTTTTAGGCCATTTTAGTATTAAAAGTGTTCCAACATGAAAGACAATATGCCATAAAAGAAAACAAAAAACAAAAAGGATATAAGACAAAAGTGTACCTGAAGAGCCACCATTTCCTGCTTCTCTTCCCCTCCCTCAGCGTCCGCCATGGTTTCATCCTCCTCTCCCTCCCCCTCCTCTCCCTTCTTTCCCTTCCCTTTTTCGACCTCGTCCAAATACCTGAGAGAGGGCCGAAGTTGAACGACCGCGTGGAGAGGGTTGAGATGGAGCTGTTAAGAGAGAGAGAGAATCTGGAAGGTTCAGAGCGAGAGGGAGAGGGAGAGAGACAAAGTTGAGATGAAGCTTTTTAAGAGAGAGGATAAAGTTGAGATGAGAGCTTTGGAGAGGGAGAGAGTAATTGTTGAAGGTTCAGAGCAAGAGGGAGAAGGAGAAAGTTGAGATAGAGCTATTAAAAGAGAGAGCTAGAGTTGGGAAGGTTCAAAACAAAAGGGAGAGGAGAGGGAGCAACATTCGATAAAAATAAGGGTGTAAGAGAGGATAAAAAGGATCCATATTTAAAAAAGCTTCAGTAATTGAATTTGGAAATAACTTTTGAGCAAACATATACAAAATATCATCAAAAATTGAGCTGTGAATCAAGTTTGATAAGAGCAATTTTTGAAAAAAAAAAAATCTCCAACACATGTTTCCCTTCCCACAATGGGAGAAGAACAGATTCCATTTTTTTACGGATTTGTTATACATAGACATAAGACCAAAAAAATTCTCCATGTAGGTTTTCTTCTGGGATTAAAAACAAATTCTTGTCTGTTTCTTTTATTTTTCGTTCCTTCTGGTCAGCTTACCTGCTTTCCTCGTAAAAGACCGATCGCATAATTTGTTGAGAGAGGTAGACGGGATGAAGAAAGAGTCTGTCCACATCACAAAAGGCAAAAAAAAAAAAAAAACGAATAAAGAAACAAATAAATCTCAACTGTAAAACTGGACTTCCACAAAGACATTATGGCAACAAAATCGATGCATCAGAATTATAACTTATTTCATCCCTGAAGAATTCGTAGCATTGTAAATCATATCTAAACATATCACAATTCGATACAAAATCTGTATCATATTGCATTTACTTTAATTTTGAACCACAATCCAACATCAGACAAAATACAAATTTGGTATGACACATGATTCAGTAACATATTTTCCATTTCACGATATAGTAACCTGTGGTATATTTTTTTGTTCAGTAGGTACCGGTTTTGTACCTTCAGTACTGTTAATTATACTATTAAGTGCTTATGTAAAGTTAGCACTGTGCCCACTTTGGGACGAAATTATTTCATACGGAACTGAACCGGTTTTTTGCCAGTTCCGTTCTTTAACTTCGTTAACAGGTTGAACCGTTTTGGTTCGGTTCTTGCAATCCCAGAAACCAATTGGTTCGTTCGGTGCACCCAAACCTGGTTTGAACCGATGTAGAGATGTACAATAGTACGAAAAGCACAAAAGGTACATAAAGGAACAGGTACGAGGGGGGATGTACCCTGGTGGCAAGGGCTGGGGTGGGGTGAAGAGGGTGAATCGGCAGGGAGGGAGAAAGGGGGAAGAGGGAGGAGGTGGCTAGGGTAAAGTGGGGGAGGTGTTTCACTGCTTAAATAAACGGTTTAACAATTTGACCCGTTCGGTTCAGACACCTGAACCCTTCGGTTTGGTTTGGTTTGCAAATTTGAGTTCCGGTTTCAAACTAAAAAGTTTGATTTGTTTCACAAAGAGAAAACGAACCGAACCGGGGTGAGTGCTAAGTATAGTACTAGAATATGGATGGCTGTAGCGTAACACATCTCCTCGCACATCATCATTTTATATCCACTTCTCCACCGTCAGTTCACAACGAGGTTCAGATTTGAGAGATCTCGCAAATCTTTCATGTCCGATTAAAATTGGGCATAGGTTAAAGGAAGTTTCAAAATCCGTTTTTGTTTTTCTGTGGGTGTTGTATTAAATATCGCAGTCGATAAGGACAGTGGTAAAATATCGGGTATCGGGACAACATTGAAACGCTGTAAGGAGTATCAAAGAATTGAGGTTTTACAGGTTGTCTTACGTTTTCTTAGGGTTTTTAAGAATTCCTGAGATACTCCAAAATCCACACCATTTGAGAGAGGTTGCATCAGGTTCCTTTTTTCATCCTTGATAAATCGGAAATAGAACAATGTAATTTTTTTTCTTTGATCATCATTGCAGCCTTCTCTTCAAATTATCAGTGAGAGACAGAAGAAAGAGAGGCAGGAGACAGAGGAGAGACACAAAAAGATAGCGAGAGATGTGTATTCATGAAAAGGAGGAGACGAGGGGAGAAATAAACGACGTGAGAGAGAGACGGAGAGGGAGCAAGGGAGAGAGGAAGAGAGAAAACGATAGCATTCCAAACCAGATACCAGAGATTAAATTCCCCAATCTAAACCACTGACTGAGTTGCTCAATTTTTTTTAGTTTTTATAATCATCCTTAATAATTGGAGAAAATTTTATGCCATCATAGAACCACGTCTCTTTCAGAAAGCCAGTAAAGAGAGAGAGCAAGAGAGAGTGGGGGAGGAGAGAGAGAATATATTGTAAAAAGAGAGAAGAGAGAGGACCAGTGAAGGGCAAAAAAGTAGAAGAGAGACCGAAGAGAAACAGACGGAGAAGAAGAGAGGTGCAAAAAATAAACCAAAAAAAATTCCATATTCTAAACCCAGATCCCGAGATAACAAAAACCACACTATTTGAGAAAATGGTTGCATCAGAAATCAAATTTTCATCCTCGATGAATCAGAAATAGAACAATGTATTTTTTTTTGTGATCATCATTGCAGCCTTTCTCGTCAAAATAATCGGTAGAGAGAGAAAGAGAGAGAGTGAGATGTATTCATGAAAGAAAGGAGAGAGAGGGAAACACAAAGAGAGAAAGAGAAACAGGAAAGAAGTGGCAAAAGCGGGGAAAGAGCAGCAGAGGAAACAAGAGACAAAACTGGAGGCGGAGACAGAAAGAGAAAATTCCACAAACTTGAAATTAAATTTCCAAAATCCACAGCATTTGATTGAAAAATAAAAAATAAAGATCCTTGAGTATTAAAAGAGAGACCGGCAAACAAAAGAGAGACTGAAGAGAAAAAGAGACAGAGAGGGAGAGAAAGAGCAGGACAAAATAGAATAAAAGAAAAAAAATCACATATTTAAAACCCCACAATCCTGAGATGCTAAAGGTTACATTCTGAAATATCCACACCAGTTGAGAGAGGTTGCATCAGGTTCCTTTTTTTCATCCTTGATAAATCGGAAATAGAACAATGTAATTTTTTTTCTTTGATCGTCATTGCAGCCTTCTCTTCAAATTACTGGTCAGAGAGGGAAGAGAGGTAGGAAAGAGACAAAGAAAGAGAGAGAGAGAGGAACACTGTGAAATAGAAATAGAGGTCCAAATAGAAAAAAAAAATCCATATTTGAAGAAAGTCTTTCAGCCAATTTAGGCTGTCTGTGCGGAAGAAGATAACGAGCAAAAAGAATCCAAAACAAAATAAGGAAAAAAATTGCTCCAAAAGGCAATGTGTTTGACTCTGCTTTACCAGTTTTGACTACATTTGACATGATGTAACTGTGACTGTGACTGACCGTACTTGCCTCCATTTCTCTGCTTGACTATCTCGTTTTTTTACTTTTTTGAACTTTTTCAAATTTGTTTGATTTTTTTTGTTTGTTTGATAATTCCTTAAGTCTAATCCTTGTTCTGATCTAAACTTCAGCCTTCCTTCGTTTCCAACTTTGAAAATTTCCCAAAAACCATTAAAACAGGACTCGCATCTATGTTGCATAAAAATGAATTTTCATTCAAACAAAAAACATGAATAAAGGGGCATTGAAAAGGTTATGCCAACCTCACTGGTTGTTGACATTTTTCACAATTTTCCCTTCTTTACTAAAAATAACTACTTTCCATTCAATGAAATTGATCGGAAACCCAGCATTTAATTTTGTTTGACTCTTTTGACTGGTGGATAATTCTGAAAACAAAGAACAAGTCACGTTCCGACCGAGATGTTTAACTGAGTCGTAACAAAAGCTATTCATCAAAAAGGTTTCAGTCGGAAAAAGTTACCGCATCAATCAGATATTTAAACTAGAAGGTCACAATTAAAAAATATTTCATATTGCCGAATGATTGAACAATGTGAATCTTAAAATTTCCCTCTTTAACATGAGAAATGTAACTTTGACTGTATTGAGGACCAAGAATAAACATGCCAAGACGTGTGAAAAACGGAAAATACTGAAAAATAATCGTACACACTAATATCCAAGCGTTGCATCATGTCATCTTCATTACATCACCTAATTTTCCTTCAATCGAAATATCATATATAGTCCACACCTAGTAAAGTTTTTATCAGTAAGAAGTGTTCCAAGATTTCATTGCAATCTTTATGTACAGCTTTTCTTGTCATTCGATGTACAATTGCTATGTTTTGGCCATGTGTATCAGAAAAGCAGGAACTTTTTCAATTTTCAGCACTTTGCAGAATATTTCTTGTTCTTAAAAAACCTAAGTAATTAAATGCCTAAAAACCTATTCATGCGAAACATGTGTTCAACTCTGTTTAAGTTTAGCTCTACTCTGTTCGACTCTATTTAACTCAGTTTAACTCTGTTCAACTACTCGATTTTTATTTGATTTCTATTGTACTCTGTTCGACTCTGTTTTACTGCCCGACTCACTTTAATTCTGTTTTGCTCTGTTCGACTCTGTTTGACTCTGTTTGACTCTGTTTGACTCTGTCCGACTCTCTTTGACTCTGTTCAACTCTGTTCGACTCTGTTCAACTCTATCCAACTCTGCTCAACTCTGTTTGACTTCTGTTCAATTTTTATTTCACCCAATCTGACTCTGTCCAGCTCTGCTCGAAACTTTCCTGCTCCCTTCCACTCACTTTGAATCTCCTCAATTCTCTTCAACTTTCCTCCACTCTCCTCGACTTACTTCTACTCTAGTCGACTCTTTTGACTTTGTTTGACTTTGTTTTCCAATTCTGTCCAACTCTTTTGACTCTTTTAATCTACTCCATTCTGCTCAACCTCTGTTCAACTCATCACCTCACAACAATTTTCCCCGACTCTCTCCAACTCTCCTTCACTCCCTTTGACTCTCTCAATATGTTTTTCTCTCACCTGGCTTCTGATTTGCAGGTGGGAGGGGGCTCTCTTTGACCCTCTTTATCCTTCAACTCCATTTGTCCCTCCTCAACTCACATCTACCCTCTTCACCTTGTTCCCAACACTGTCCCACTCTGTTCGGCTCTGTTTGAAATCCCCCCTACTCTGTTCGACTTCTCTGTTCGGCTTTCTTCAACTCTCTTCGACTCTCTTTGACTCTCTTTGAATCTCTCTGAATCCCTAAACTCTCTTCAACCTTCCTCGACTCTTTCCTACTCCCTTCCACTCTGTTCGACTCTCCTCCACACTCTTTGACTCTTTGATGTTAACACAATTATAAATCAAATAGATGAAACACATTTGTTGAATACAAACTTACATAAATATATATATATTAGGAAATTGTACTCGTCTCTTCATAGAACTCGTAATATTTTAAGTTAGGAAGACACATACTAAATTTTGCGAGACGGTGAAAAACATTTCGTATATTTTTTTTTTCCACAATTCTAATTCCTTTAGTTTAACATATTATTGAGGAAAGATATGAAGTCCAAAATGAAGAAACTACACTAATAATGTTCAATAGAGTGGACATTTCCTCTCACCTGGCTTCTGATCTGCAAATGGGAGGGGGCATCCTCATCATGTGTGGCAGCCGTAGTGTCCACCACTAGATCTACCTCCACCTTCTTCTGTTGGGGCTTAATACGAACCTGCTCAAATAAGGAAAGAAAAAATAAAAAAAGAGGGGAATGAATCAATAAACCAAAAAGAGAAAGATTTGTACATTTGTGTGCATCTGAAAAGGTGAAGGGCTGAGGAAGAAACACAAAAACGGGGGAAACAATACATAGAAGGTTGGAAAACAGGGAGGGGAATAGGTAAGAGGTTGATACACACGAGGATGGGAAAGGTTGCAAAAGAATCAATATTGTCCTGAGGAGGGGGGGGGGGAGTGGCACTGTTTTCTTCTTCTATTTGTTGTTT
This sequence comes from Zygnema cylindricum, assembly GCA_037447655.1. Lineage (NCBI taxonomy): Eukaryota > Viridiplantae > Streptophyta > Zygnematophyceae > Zygnematales > Zygnemataceae > Zygnema > Zygnema cylindricum. The sequence goes on from JBBHKE010001731.1 coordinate 17,456, forward strand.
TTTAATATATTTGCACTCTATTGTTAGTATAATAGTCCATCATCATCATCGCTGTTATTCTTACAAGTATTACAATTAGTATAATCATCAGCATCATATTATTTTTAATTGTCATCGTCATTATTATTACAATTACTATGATTATTATTATCAACATTATTATAGCTATCATCCTCATTACTATTATAATGATCATCATCGTTACTATTAAAAGTGCTACAGTCATCATTATTGCTATTTCAGTTATCATCATTATTATTAACATTATTATAGCTAACGTTGTCATTATAATTATAAATGTCATCACTATTACTAATATGATTATCATTGTTGGTATTATTAACATTATTATAACTATTATTTTTATTCCTTTTTTGTTTACCTCTTGACACCTCTCTTCCAAGTTGTAGGGTCGCCAGGAGGGTCTCAAAGGGTACTGGAAGAGGTAGAGCTGTGGAAAACAACCACAATAACATAAGAGGGGAAGAGGAAGACCAACAGGAGGAGACGGAGACAACAAAAAGAGGAGAGGGACAAGGAAACAAGGAGGGAAGAATGAATGCGAGGGAGAAAGCCAGGGAGACAATGGGAGAGCGAGAAGGAAAGAAAGTCCGCGGACTGGGTAGAGGTAGAGGGACATAGAAAAGGGAAAGGGGGATGGCCGCGAAGAGAGGGAGAGAGAGACTGTAGGAGGTAGCACAAGCGAGGAGGGAAAGAATTGGATGCAGAAAATTGGAAGAGGGAAGGATGGAGAAGGGGGGAAGAGAGGGAGAGAGAGAGAGAGAATTGACATTTTCATTCACGAGTATTCTTTCTCTCTGCCACCGTTATTATCCTTGACATACCAATAAATGTACCAACAATTATTTTTGCCCAGTACATAATTTCGTGTGGGTCAGACAAATTGAGAAACAGAACAAGGCTCCGGAAAATGTTTAAACCCTCATAAATATCCTAAAAAGCATTAAAACATTAGCAAATTGTTCAAACAATTGTTGTCATACTACCCATTCTACCAGAAAAAGTGAACAAAAATATGTGGATCCAGCCAAAAATTTACCCATTAGATCTTGGAAAATTGGACTGAAAAAAAGGGGGGAGAAGGAGGAGGTCTAGTCTCAAGAGGTAGTGGAAAAAAAAAATGGTTATCCTTCGTTCAGAAAATAAGGTTAAGATAGAAGTATGAAAAGAGGAAGAAAATCAAGCTCAAAATATGGTTATATACCCAAATTGTGGAGTTTACATGGGGTATAAAAGAAGGTAAAAAATAGAATATACATATATATATATGAATGAAAAAAAAAAAAAGGACGAGAGTCAAAACACGCCTTCCGGAGAATTGGAGGAACAATTAATGAAGTTTAGTCCAAGGTATAGTTAAGAGTTAGAGTTAAATTTAGGGTTAGAGCTAGGGTTAAAGTTAGAGTTCTGTTTAGAGTTTAGGTTAGAGTCGGGTTAGAGTTAGAGTTAGGGTTAGGGTTAGAATTAGGGTTAGGTCTAGAGTTCAGTGGAGTTATGGTTAGGCTAGGGTTCAGTTAGAATTAGGGTTAGAGTTAGGACTACGGTTCAGTTAGGTACAGGGTTAGGTTAAGTTAAGATTAATATTTACATACACAAAAAGTATAAAATATAAAGATGTTAACCAATTTAAAAAGTTAGAGGGAATGCAATAATAACAATATCATTCAAATCAGATAAGAACTGGCATTTAAAAAAAAGAGGATAGAAAAGACCTACTTGCATGTTGTCGTCAAGTTTTGGCATCAAGCATACGTCTATCTCCCTGAGGACTTTGTCGGTTTCTATTGTTTTTTCGCCTTCTTCTGTATTGTCGGCATCTGCCATTTCCACGTCAGAAACACCAGTTTTGACAGCTGTCATGACGACCCGAGCTCCTCTCCCTCCGACGACAAATAAACCCTAATTTTAAGAATCCGAGTGTCCTTGTCCAGTTTAGTCAGTTACAATTTCTTCTCAGTCTTAATTTGACAGGCCGCCTACGTTTCTAGAGACGAAGATGGTAAGAATCACAAATCTGGAAAAGCTAAAACTTTTCAGAGGAAAACAGCTCCGTGCACTCTGTACACCGAGTTTCGCTGTAGCCTTTTAGTGCTGATCATTTTTTCGCCAGTTAAAACAACTTTTCTCCGTACGCAGTTGTCCTATTTCTAAATGGAGACCGCCAATCGGAAGGTGAGAATCTTAGCTTTCAATATCAGCCGTCAGATCTGTAATCCGACAGGCGTGTACGGGGGAAAGACGTTTTAAATGGCAAAAAAAACATTAACCCTAATGGCGATTCACCCTGTACTGTATTGCCACTGTATTGCCACCCGAGAAACTAAGGGTACGTCCCCATGTAATCGGTACTTTGATAAAGTATTTTGGACTATAGTGAAGATTCGCCGTACTACTTTGAAGAGCGTCCCAATGTGCGAAAATGAAATCGGAACTTTGACATGTGACGGTTGTAGATGTAGGTACAACTTGTGACGATTGAAGGCGACTGCGAAACTTCCGACGATTGGTGACGCCAACAAAAATAGCGACAGTGGTAGACGTCTAGATTTTTATGAAATTGCAAATGTTTAGGGTTTGGTGACGTTGTGACGTCACGCTCACTTGTGACAACGTCGACGTCACGGATTCAAGAACTTTCCGCCATGGTTTCTCGATTTCGCTTTTTCTACTTTTCTCACTCGATTTACCATTAAATAAAAACCTAAAAAATTTCAAAAAATATATTTTTTGAAGATCTTTCATTTTATACCAATATTGTCGTATCTCATTCTAAAAAGTGTGAGATACAAGCTATAGTGTGAGAGGGAGAGAGGAGAGGCGCCGACGGCGAAAAATTATGCAAAGGACCCATGAATGCAAGTGGAAGTCCGAGACCCCTGCAAATTTTTTTCCGTACATAGCACGTGACGTGCGCGGAGAAAAATAACGAGGACTCTCCCTCGTCCAAAAAATTTACAAATCGTGTGGCGCGTGCGTGGTACGCTTTTCATTCGCTGTTTGGGCGGTACTTGAACTAAAATCACCTCCTCCAGGTGATTTTGGATGAAGTTTTTTTTTGGGCTGGATTCTCTTGCCCGGGGGTCTAAAAGGGGAAAACGCCAAAATGCGTTCACATAACGACAAACAGGTCGTACATCCAAAGTATGAATTGACGTTCACTTTACTTTGGTAAAAATGAATTTC
>JBBHKE010001732.1:0-87500 GCA_037447655.1 Zygnema cylindricum
TCCCTCTTTATTGTTATTTTTGTTTCTTTTTATTTATTTATTTATTTATCTTTTTATCTATTTAATCATTGTTTTCTTTTACATATATGTATATGTTTTATATGTATATTTGTTTTATATGTATATTTTTATTATGTATATATCTATGCTTCTTTTTTTTCAGTTAATTCTTGTTTTTATTTTTTTGTTCCTTTTCTTATTCCTTTTTTTAATTTCTTTTTTGTACCTTTCCTTTTTTCCGTATTTTCCTTCTTTCCTTTGTTCTTCTTTGTATTCCTCCCTACTTCCGTTTTTTTCGTTTTGTTTTGTTTCTTTTCCCTTCCCCCCTTTTTTTTTTAAATAGGGGCAATTCTTTCCGGTCTGGATTCAAAATCGATCGGAATTCTTATGCATCGAATTTCCTCAAATTTTAAACTGAGGGAGGGAGTGGAGGGAGGAGAGGGAGAGACTCTAGAATCTCTACTTTCTTGGACCCTCGGATTGAGTAAATCAAATCTTACGTCATCCGATATTCTCAGATTATATTGTCGATCTGAATCTCTCGCGAAAATGATTCTACTTGTGGAACAATTTTAGTTGAGGGAAAGAAATTATTTGTATAAATAGTGTTTAGTAATGAATACAAATTATATTTGATTGTTCTCTACAATAAATTGAATCACTTTTTAATTTATTTCAAAAATGTTTAGTGTTATTGGAAGAAATTGAAAGGAGATTGAACGAAAATTGGAATAAAATTGAATGGAAACTGAAAGAATTTGAGAGGAAATTGAAATAAGTTGAAAGGAATTGGAAGGAAATTGGAAAAATTTGAGTGGAAAATTAAAGGAACCAGAAAGAAGTTGAAAGAAATTGTTCAAAGAAGTTCAAAGGAAACGTGAAGGAAATTGAAAGAAATTGAAAGAAACTGAATGGAAATTGAGATAATTTGAGAGGAAATGGAAATCAAGAAATGGAAGAAGTTGAATGAAAATTGAAACTACTCGAAAGGCAATCTTGAGAAAGAAATGGAGAGTTTTGAAAGTAATTTAAAGGAAATTGGAAAAAATAAATGGAAAAAGTTAAAAGCAAAAAAGTTGAAACAAATACAAGACAGTGAATGTACAATGAAACAAAGTGAAATGAAATTGAAAGAAAGAACGGAGAAAATTAAAATAACCTGAAAAGAAATAGAAAGGAAATTGTGCTCTGAATTTCTTGCGAACATTATTTAACTTTTGAGACAGGTGTAATTGAAAAAAAAAAAAAAATTGAGAGAAAAATGGAAGAAAATCGAAAGATTCATTGAAGGGAAATCGAAAGAAAAATGGAAAAACATGAAACATTGTAGGAATTTGAAAAAAGCGGATAAAAATGGGTGTAAAACTGTAAATGTTTTAATATTTTGCTACGCATGTGAATAAGGAGACTTGTAGGTCTAGTTCTACACTAGGGATTGAGATTTTTTGTCTTATTCACCTAATTTTGTACGCAAATTGAAGGTTTAAGTGGAGAATTGTTGCCTACCATCGTGCATTTTAATATATCCTGCGTTTTTTTCTTTTTTTATACATTCGAGTCTTTAGCATTTGGAAGTAAATAAATAAACTGGAAAACAATTGTAAGACTTAATTAAGAAAGCACGATGGTAAAGTTTATGGGAACAAAAATGAAAAAAGAAAGGCAAAAATGAAACAGAATAACTGAAGGAGCGTGGAAGCAAACGGTTGTCTTCTACACTAATTGGGAAGAAGCTAATAACGCGAAAAAAAAAGAAAGATTAGATTATTGATGCATTTATGAAGCAATACATACACTCTATATTTCCCGTTTTATCAATTAGACATCAGTTGTTAAAACATATCTTCACATGGATATCCGATGTCAGTATACTGTCAGTTTCTCAAGGTATGTCGCATGTCTTTTCGTCACAAGTTTACACATTTCCTTTTATAGCGTGGATAAACTGATACATTAACCAATTTATGAACTAACGGTAAGACCAAAAAAAATATTATCCGGCATCGGGTTTATTAGGGTAAAAACCCTAAAAAACTCTAAAAACCCTTAGGCAAAACAAAAACATTTAGAAAGTACGCACATGATCATTAATAATTCGTAAAAATCTATCCCTGACTTACCGATAATCGATATAGTGGCTCGATGTATTGTAGAATAATACTACGAAATCTTCAATATATTGGTTCGATATAGCAAATTTTAGGATTTGATTGGTTTCTACTAATGTTGTGTATCGGGTAGTTTCATATCGTGATAAATCTAATACCGATAAGTCAAAATATCGAACGGTGAGGGGGGCCAACATATCCTTCTAGGACCAACAAAAATTTATCGGGATGTATCGGGTGGGGGAGGAGGTCCGTACAAAATCATTACGGAAATAAGTACGAAAATGTAAGGAGGTATTGCAAGGCGGGGGGGGGGGGGGGGAAAGGGGTGTGTGGGTTGAGGGGCTTTTGAAAAAAACTTGGTAATCCACTCCGTAGCAGCGTATAAAGGTATCGCAATAGTTATCACCTTGATAACTTATTGAGATATTAGCCTTCCCGATGTATCGGACAAATTTGTCAATTATCGGTAAGATACACAACACTACACCGCTCATCGTTATTAGTGCTAAAACAAATTAGCGTAAACGCTAATGCAGTGTTAATAACACTATTTTGTGCTTTTGGGTCGAAAAATGTAACATTAACACTAATTTTGGCATTTAACGCCAATTTCTGTGTCGACATTGTAGCAACTACGCTGGGGTATCATCCACACTATTTTAGGTCTAAGTGTACCACCTTGACAGCATTCAACTAGATTCGTACTTGTGGGTTTTGGAAATTGCACAGAATACATTAATTAGAGTAAAATGCAGCCGTATTTTTGGTTACTTTAAGCTATATTATGCTTAATACGCTATATTACGCTACATTATGTCCGCTCTTTCCGGCGCCTAACAGGTATTGAAAGTTAATTTGCATCCGATTGACACTTAACGTTGTAGAAATGAGATGTCATGAGGATTTATTGTACAAAAATAGACTTGTCGTATATAACGCTAATTCAAACGAACATAATATAAAGTGGTTACACTAAATGAAAACTTTTCATATTAGCGTTAATTCTGTTTTAATGTTAATAACACTAATTTATGATTTTGGGCCAAAAAAAGCCGCAAGAAAACTACACCGTGAATCGTTATTAGCGTATTGAACGCTAATTCGGTTCCCCCAAATTTTTCCCAAATTCTCAAATAGAATTATCCATACTATTTAAAAAAAACCCTAATTTCTAATTAGTGTAAATGATTTCTTTGAAAAATTTCAAATTCCCAATTAGCGTTAATAACTGTAATTATTCTTATACGCTAAAAAAAATTCTACGCTAGTAACGATTCGCGGTGTACTGTACTGATATTAGCAAATAATAGTGAGCGGTGTAGTTTTTAGTTTTAAGCACTCGTGTACTTTCTTGCTACAAAATAGTGAAATACGGTTGTGATACTTGGCGACAGTTCATACTTTATTGTAGAACTATATCTTGAATAGTACAATATATCACAAAAGGTGGTGTAACGGAAATCTTCAATTATCTGCCAAGTCCCGATATATTGTCACGGCTTACCTCAACAATCAAATACCATTAGCGCAATTGATCCACTTCATCTAGGTCGGTTTCGCGCCAAACAGAGGTCGAACCTGCGACCTTTTGCTTAGGAAGCATACACTATTCAGTGAGTTACAGGCGCAAATGTGCCAGAAACAATCAAAAATAATCACCAAAATTGATTCTCTTCACCTAGGTCATCACCGCGCCAGACAGGGGTCGAACCTGCGACCTTTTGCTTAGGAAGCAAACACTCTATCCACTGAGTTACAGGCGCACACGTGAAAATCATATTTGCCATACAATTTAATTTTTTAATCTTACTTTGAAAATCGAAGTTATCGCGATAAAAATACCCTTAGCTTTAGATTTTATGACATCATCCACGCCAGACAAAACAATCGCAGCTTTAGATCTTGGACACTTTTCTACTCGAAAATCCGTCACATCGCGAGAAAATTATTCACAGATGTAAAAGATGTCTTAAATATCTGCCAGGGAGGAGTTAGTGAAGTTTATTCTGCATGTCAGGCAGTGGTCGAACCTGCGAACTTTTGTTTAGGAAGCAAACACTCTATCCACTGGGTCAGAGGCGCATATTATGACGACAATCAGCTAAATTTATTTATAAATTTAACTTCTATAATCCAAAAGCTCCAAACCTCCTTAAAAATCCTCCTAAATACGGTTTACGGGGTGCGATTGTGTAGTTTATATTGATCGAGAGGCCATGAATAGCCGGAAAAAGGAAAAAAACATACGATAACGAAGAGGTCAAAAAAGGGGAAAGGCCAAAGAGAGGCAAAGTAAATATTAAAATATGATAAACGAAAAAGCCAAAAGGAGAGGTTTTGTTGTTTAGTTTGTCTTTGCTGTTGAATATTTTACAAAGAAGACAAAAATGAATTTATAGAGAAAACTAATGAAACAGATAGCCGTGTGAGCACTTCGAGGGAGAACTAATCGAAAGGGTGAGGTGTGAATAGTGTAGGTAGTCCTAGTAACGCTAAAAGAAATTAAGGAATAAAGAGATTCTACGATAAGAATTTTCTACACTAAGAAATATATGTATCGATCTTTAATGAAATAAAGAGCGATGTGATAAAGTACCACTTGTAATGTAGCGTTTAGGACTTAAATGATGTGAAAATATTCATAATTTTAATAGAGTTTGAATAGTCTAGTACATGGGAATCTGAAACCTTAAGCCCCCAAGGCAAGAAGGTGGGGAGAGAGTGAAAAGGTAAAGAGGTGGGTAAAGTAAGAAAATGGAGGAGAAATGGGGAGGGAAGGTGTATGGTCTAATGTGTTAAAAATCGATAAAGTGCTCCAATAGAGATGCTCACACATGATAAATCAAATCTCACAGCGGATTCTTAAATAAACATATTCCACATAAAACACTCACGGCTCACAATAAAACATGTCGGCCAAATATCAATATATTAAGCCGAAGATTTCTCAATACAACCTCTCTCCTTCACAGTTCTTCCCTCCTTAAATCTTCTTCTCTCTCTACATCTTAATGTGTCTCTCTTTAAAACACATGATGCATCTCTACACAGACAGCATGATGCATCTCCCCAGACTGCATACTAAACTGATGGAAAACACTTACTAATATACCTTCTTAACACCGATACCTTCTTAACACCGACAACTCAGGACCACTAACTCCACTAAATGAAAACAAACGAGGGCGCACATGCGGACGTGCGCCTAAAAAACATTCAAGCGCCGAAGCAAAGTGACACGCACTTAAGGAACTAGACACTTACAACGCATTAAATATCATAGTCACCGTTCAAGACAATACAAGACAGATGTAACCAAACTGAACCATCACACACATAAATAATGTACCGGCAGGGTACTGAACCGCCGTACATTAAACAAACCACAGGTACTCGTGCAAGTCGTGAAACCATACTCAAACCCGAATAGCGCCACGCGAACCAAAAACGTCAACAAATCAGGAGACGGCCCATTCTCTACATCTCATCCGCCGATTCTTCCAATAATCCAAACAATCCCCCTCTTATTGGGAGAAGCAGTGGAATGCCACGCCACCAATTTTAGCCGCCCCCTCTTAAACATGTCACCGTACTAAAGTACAAGATCGAACATCAAAATATAACACTCCAACTTCCAATTTAGCCGTACACAAATTGAATCAGTTTTTTTTATTTTCTTTTCTTTTTTACCAGGAGGACCACAGCAAGTGTAACTCCCCGAAATTGTCGCTCCCTCTCACACATCAGGTCACATGACCTGTTGAGAAAGCGTCAAGCATAACACAAATCATAGACTCCATCCTCAAAATAAACAAACACGTAACTAGTTGTCACTTTTCAAACAAAGTTGAAACTGTCGCCCCTATCCGCGTCATAATCTCCAATGAATCGGTACCTAACCAAAGACGAGCCCCAATTCCATCGTACCAAAAAGGTACGGAAATATTGATTGGCTGTCACAAAATAACTCCTCGCCTGACGATATGTTTTGAGGTCCAAAACCGGCCGCTGTAATATCCGGCATCGTTCCTTCTCCAAAGTACATGAGGCATTCGATTGACGCCCTGTACGGAACAAATACTCCTCCATCGCAGATACGCCCAAATCATATTGCAAAAGTAGGTGAAAGTACACCCATATAATATGCCTATTGTACGCAAAAAATACAATATACCCTTAAGACCCATAAAGTATTGGCCGCAAAATGAAATAAAATAGTAATAGGGTTGAGTTGCACATGGATTCATAGAGAATTAAACGTCATGTCTAAATTTGAAAAAAAAAACGTACAATTTTTTTTTTTTCTGTGAGTTTTGAGCGACTTTTATTTAAACCGTCATATTCGGACAATCAGACAGTCGCTGATCAAAGTAGCGATCTAAGAAAATCACATAAAAAGCCTATAACACAACTAACGATAGGACTATCGTCAGATTTGGACAATCAGATGGTCGTCGATCAAAGTAGCGACTTAAGATGATCACATGAAAAGCCCATAACACAACTTACGATGAAGGCGCCAACAAAAGACCTACAATAGAAACGCCTACTTTTGAACTATGGCCCAAATAGATTTTATAAATACAAATCTTCACGGCGTCTGTATAACTCCACAGCGATTCATGTAATCGCAATCTGTTTTAGGAGGCCTTCATGATCTCCTCTCGGACTTGCAACCGTCACACCAATTTAGGCTCCACCGTAACTCTCGAACAGTCCGGAGTACCTCGTACTTCCAACTCCACGCCAAAATTTCTCACCAAAAGATGTACCAACAAAGTACCAAAAATAACATAACGGCCACACACAAGTTCGGCGTTTGACAATGTTAGAAAACAGCCGAAATAGCCGGCAAAACACTGGCCGCGCTCCAACACGGAAAGTCACAATATTCCTTGTCAAAAATTTCTCGTCAAAAGGAACTAAAACTTCAATTTGTAACAGTAACTGAACTGAACAATCATACACGCAGTACCATTTCACGGACCAAAACGAAACATCATATTAAACGCCCGCAATAATTGTGACCAGATTCACTTTCCGCACAATGAACCGTGGAATTTAACCATACATAATATTTCTCTTCGTTTCCTTCGCTTCACTTCACTCCTCCCTTCACACACAGACGCTTTTTTTACTCCGTTCACTCCTCACTGCAGCTTCAATCCTCAGAATTTCCAAACTTCCATACTTCCATTCGCTTTCTCTCTGAAGCTTCTCTACACGGTTAGACACATGTCTCCACATTTCGAACGATACGCCATTCCTCATCCTCGGAATTACAAGCACCTACTCCACTTTTTTTTACTCATCTCTTTCGTTTTCTCTGGCTTCTTCTTCGACCAATTTCAACACAAACCGGAATCCGATTCCTTCGTCACAGGACTTGAATTCTCTGCAGCTGACCTCGAAGCTGTTTGCCCTGCCGAATCTGAATTCACTCTTCTCTTCTTCACCTTCTTCGACTTTTTCGACCTCTTCGGATTCTTTGACTTTTTCTTCATCGTCTTCTTCTTCTTTTACTTCGAAATAAGGATCACTTCCATCAGATCGCGATACGGTTCACTCTTCACAGGACAAAAGCCTTTTCTTCCTCCTATTACCTCTACTCCCTCACTGACTTTTACACTCAAAGTGGAGCATCTTACTCTCAAACTAAAATTGGAGCACTAACCTGGCTCCGATACCACTTGTTAAAAATCGATAAGGTGCTCCAATAGAGATGCTCACACATGATAAATCAAATCTCACAACGGAAGCTTAAATAAACATACTCCACATAAAACACTCACGGCTCACAATAAAACATGTCGGCCAAATATCAATATATTAAGCTGAAGATTTCTCGATACAACCTCTCTCCTTCACAGTTCTTCCCTCTTTAAATCTTATTCTCTCTCTACATCTTAATGTGTCTTTCTTTAAGACACATGATGCATCTCTACACAGATTGCATGATGCATCTCCCCAGACTGCATACTAAACTGATGGAAAACACTCACTAATATACCTTCTTAACACCGACAACTCGCTACCACTTACTCCACTAAGGGAAAACAAACGAGGGCGCCGAAGTCCACATGCGGACGTGCGCCTAAAAAACATTCAAGCGCCGAAGCAAAGTGACACGCACTAAAGGAACTAGACACGTATAACGCACTAAATATCATAGTCACCGTTCATGACAATACAAGACAGACGTCACCAAACTGAACCATCACACACATAAATAATGTATCGGCTGGGGTACCCGAGGTTTCAAAAGTCAAAATTTTACATAACCGAAAACCGACCGTTTTTTTTTTTTCAAAATCTGAGTAACCGACGCCTGATCGCGTTATGTCACGCTCCAAAATTGTTATGCGTCAACTGACCGGCGTTTACGAAAATAAAAATTAACCGAATCTTGATTTCTCGCGACTAACCGTGCTCACCCGTAACCGAAAAAGTACAAAATTAACCAATGTACGACGTATGAATAAGCCAATAATTACGATTTGTCGCGTTCCTTAAGATTTGCGAAATGAATAGTGTTACTACCGTGTCAGATTTGCGACGCTTTGTCGCGTTCCCTATGATTTGCGAAATGAATAGCGTTACTACAATACCGTGTCAGATTTGCGACGCTAATCATGATGTCACGTACTTCCAAGATACCAAAGAGTACAAAGTATTATGACGTTTTCACTACGCGGTTTATAAAAACATATTCTGTCAAAACATACAGTTTCACGTCATTATGACGTTTGCACTACGCGGTTTGTGAAAACGCAGGCACATCATAACAAATATTAAATCATTTTTTGTATTTTTTTTGTTAATACGGTATAGTTTTGTACGTTAGCCACACTATTTAAAATGGCACTATATTAAAGTTGCTAACGCCGATTCTAAGAGTACCTTGAATAATGTAAAGAAAAATTTAGAGTTATTTACTCTTTTTAAGGTTTTTGGGTCATAATTTGTGGTGACGGAATTAGCGTTAATAACGCTAATTACGGTTCGCGGTGTAGTGTAAATGGAAATTTATGATTAATAATACTATTTAATGGAATGAGACGTGGCACGTTATAGTCCACGTATTTAAATAATGTTGTTAACTATATTTTGTGATTTTCGGCTATAAGTAGTAGTGACTTATTAATACTAATAACAATGAGTGGTGTAGTGGTACATCTCCCTTTGCAAAAAAATAGCTCGTGTATCTCTTCTTTTTATTATTTTGTCTTTTTGCAATCTCCCTTTACGAATAATTTTTTCCCTTGACAATCACCTCTTTCAAGGGATTTGTTCCTAATTTTGTGTGTAACTCTTATATTAATGCTTAAACCCTTATATTAATGTTTATCCTCTCGCAAATCTAATTTTTTCGCTAAATTTTCTGACGGTTTTTCTTTCGACTACGATACTATGTTATGAATTATGCAAAAACGGTAAATTTTCAATTATGTATGTTTTAAAAAAAAATCATAGTTTTCACATAGAAAATCAATTGATAAAAAACACATTGTGATGAGCAAAAAAAACAAAAAATATTTTGTAGCATCAAATATAGAAATAAACAAATAACAACCTCGTTTTATTTTCGACTCTATTGTACAAATTCTCAACCTCAAACTCAAAACTACACAAAAATCTATAAATCTAAATTTGGTATACATACGATGCTTTGGTAAATTTATAAAAATAAGCAATTCGGTTTAAATAAAAAAACAAAATAACACTAGAAAAATTGTGAAATACAACAAAAATTTCAAAGGAAAAAAAAACATGATAACTAATACAAAAAAATAACAATAATTAGAAAACAAAACAAAATAAAAACCTATGCATTTAAAAGATCTCGGTTAGATCTAACACACAAAATATCATTAACAATTGAAGCAGCTAGTGAGCTCCTCTTCTTTGTTATCGTGTTCCTGGCATCCGAAAAATTGCATTCGGATATGGAGCTAGAAGCTAGAATAGCTAGAATAGATCTAGCAACACCGGTTAGAACAGGAAATCCTCCATCTTTCGCACGTACATTTGATTTTTTTTCCACCATTCAAGCATGTTAAAGTTCAATCTTTCGTCGTTGGTTAATTTTAAATCAAAATAACGTTTCATTTCGTCGTTAACGAGCGTTTTTTTGTCGGTGGTAATAAGAACATCATTTTCCTCATCGCTCTCACCAAAATAATTGTGGAAACCGTCTTTACTTTGCGATGTTTTTTGTTTTTTTTTTATATGTTGAGGACTACCGAAATCAACGTCATCACCGAGGTCGTTTGCGAGTTCTCGAAGTTTGACCCTTGCGCTTTCAATTTCAGTTTTTGATACCCCAATTATTTCAAGCTTTTGTTTTTGTTGGGGGTCTAAGAGAGTCGCGACAATATGATACTCATGAAGGCACCACTTTGGTAGTGCAAATTTCACAAAAATTTGTTTTAATTTTCGCAAGTTTAGGGAATTGGCGGGGCATTCTATTTCACCGTCATTGTAAGATGTTTTTCTTATCTTACAATGGTTATGGAGAGACGATAGTTCAAACAAAACCAAATGTAAAGTTGGTTCTTTGATTTTTTCCAATTTTAGGGTCGCTTCTTGAAACCTTTCCAAAAATCGTATAAGTTCGGTAAGGTGAGTCTTATCGATACAAGGCAAAAGTATCAATTTATTTTTTGCTTGAGCGATTGGTCCTATCTCATTGAATGCATCGTAAATACTTTTAAGAATTCGAGGCAAAGAATTCCACCGCGTTGCGTTTTTTTGTTTTAAAGTGTTTTTAAAAAGATTTTGTAAATTACTCTGTTTGAAAAACGTGACTAATGATTTACACGCGTCAATTAGATCAAAAAAATCAAGAACTTCCACATCGTATTTGCCTTTTTTGGAAGTTCCGCTCTTATTCAAGATCGTTGTCACAATTGTTGCAATTTTATGGTGCGCGCAAGGTATCCAAGTAAACATACTCGGTAGACTTTTAGTCGCACACATGCTAGAGCCACTACTAGTCACGACAACGCAACGATGAACATTGGACATTTCAAAATTGGTCAAACAATTTTTAAAAGTCGTTAAAACATTTTCCGCAGTGTGTTTTTCCTCCGAAAAATGATCGACTTAAAGCGTCCGTGCATGAAGTTTAAATTCTTTGTCGATAAAATGAGCCGTTACTGACATGAATGAAGTTCCTTTAATTGTCTCGGTTCAGAAATCGGTCGTGAATGCGACAAAAATATTGTAATCAATATTTTCTCTAAGTTTTGGGATGATCAAACTACGAATATCTTTCACAGAAGATATAATGTAGTTTTTTACACTATTGATGGACGAGAGTAGTTGCTCGATGTCAACACTTTTGTTGGACGAAAAACCAGCATCAAACAATTCTTGACAAAATGCTTGAAAACTTGGGGAAAAAAACAAAAAAAACAATAAGAAAATATCATACAATTACCAACCATGATTAATAAAGAAGGTTTATTCCGAAATGTTTTTTTTTTATGGAAAGACAAATAAAAAACAATATCATGACAAACTAAGCTCAAATTTATAGTTTTATGAACAAAACGAGTTATAATGACATTTACACCCAAGCCATCTTAAATAGAATTTAAAATAAATCAAACCTGAACTGTCGACTATCGAAAATGGTCGAAGGTCTTCACAACACATCAACGCCACCATTTTCGCAATTTTTTTCGATGATTCGTTTTCGCCTCAGTTTTTGAAAGAAACTTACGAAGAAGTCCTCTTGAATTATCGATATTGGCCAAATCTAAACATGTGTGAGTATTGATTGTTGAAGTATCGTTTGTTGACTTGTATTGATAAAATCTGAAACATATATTATAAGCCACAAAACCTGCCCCTTTTACCATGCATTTGTTTGATGTTCTAACTTCATAGACATGCTCAATTTTTTTCCAACAATTTGAAGTAGCCTTGCTTTCTTTCACTAGGTAATACTAAGCAATTTCACAATTTTTTGATTTTCGAAGTTCGTTTTGGATTGTAGTTTTAAGGGAAGCGAGGATGTTTTTCTCCATTTTAGTGTATGACTAAGTTTTGTTTGAATTGTGGTCGAGTTTCTCTAACTTAAATAGCAATTCAATTTACCCATTTATTGTTTGACACATGTGAGTACGCCAATAATTAAAACTAGTCGTGGGAAATTGACGTAATAGTTTGATTTTCATTGATTTATTAACCAATTATTACTACATGCCGCATGACATTGACATAATAATATGATATATTTGTGGAAACACGGTATAAAATACGTAATTAGCACTTTGCAATCATGTACGACGTATGAATAAGCTAATAATTACGATTTGTGAAATGAATAGTGTACCATCCTGTCAGGTTTGCGACGCTTTGTCGCGTTCCCTAAGATTTGCAAATTGAATAGTGTACTACCGTGTCAGATTTGCGACGCTTTGTCACGTTCCCTAAGATTTGCGAAATGAATAGTACCGTGTCAAATTTGCGACGCTAATCATGATGTCACGTACTTCCACGATACCAAAGAGTACAAAGTACAAGAATGTTGGTTTGTAGGGAAAGTACAAATTTTCATTTATTTTGGTTTTTTGGTTGACCGATCGTTACCAACCGTTTTTTTTTTCCTGGTGAATCAACCGACTGTAACTGCCCGACCCCCAAAATTTGGCAGCCGAATCCGTTCCGGATCCGGCGCGGGCGGTCAGTTAACGGTTGGTCACGGTTTTGGTTGACTGTTTGCGACCTCGGTTGGGTACTAAACTGCCATACATTAAAAAAACCACAAGTACTCCGATGCAAAGTTGTGAAACCATACTCAAACCTGAATCGCGCCACGCAAACCAAAAATGTCAACAAATCCGAAAACGGCCGATTCTCCACATCTCATCCGCCGATTCTTCCAGTAATCCTAACACAATGTCATGGAAGCTTGATTACAAGAACACTCCAACACAGAGAGATGGGCATGTTGTTCATACATCTAAAGTGTAAAAAGAAAAAAAAAGTTGAGTTCCATTTGTTTGGTTTCGTTGTTTTCACATTCAACCGTCAAGGATGATGTCATACTGAAAAAAGAAATTGAAACATGTGCAAAAAGCCACATTTGGACACTTCAAATTTTAGGCGGCACATGGAGATTTGTCTACGGTGCCGAATGTGATATGTACGCGGCTGAGGGAGACCGCCAACAAATGCTGGTCCGTGTGAGCCACATACACTACAAATTACGTGGCATATAGAATCCTACTCCTTTGTAAATATCTAGTTAAGTAGATTTTTGTCTTTGTGTGGTTAGTTGATTAGTAAAGGAATCTTTTTGTATGGCGTACCTTGTTCGGTTCGAGCCACATGTATTTATTGTACGGATGGTATGCCTCCGTACGTTCAGCAGCATAGGCTTCGGTGTATATTAGTAGGACTTAAATAACTTTGAAGGTATGAACATTTTGTAGTCAAAAACTGTACAGCCTGTTTTTGGCATTTTCATCTGTCGATATCTCACAGATCTGCTGGCAGAATTACTTGTAATTTTGTGTGTATGATCATTTTGATATTATCTAAACTGTGGTATATTTTCAGAGCCATTGTGTTTGTGGTTTGGGTTTTATCAGTTGTTGAAGTTGCTGTTTTTCAGACCGGTTTTTGTGAAAGTTTCTTGCTTGGTTTGGTTCCGAGATAACTACACCGGCATCCTCATCGTCTTCGGTTCCGGCTGTTGTCTCAGAACAACATCAACCACTTTCCGTGTATTGCTCACCACACTTAAGAGATCTGCAATCCCCAAACCCGGTACCTCGGGGTTTGTGGGTCTCGAACGCCACAACCCTTCGAAAGGTCGAATAACTGGTGTTGATGGAGATAGGGAGCTCGAAGAGACTGAGGCGGAAGGAAAGAAAACGGATCCTCTTTAGGTCGGGTAGCAAACCTGCCCATGCTGTTTCGACGGTCGAAGCGGTGCACTCTTTTAGGTTTTGGTAACCCTTGCTTGCTGGTTCCTTCCCCGTCCCGGGCCTGAGAGGTCACCTTGCCCCTAGACGGTCTACTGGTCGCAGTGGCTTAAGATTGGGTAGGTTGCTAATGTAAAGATGGTGGCACCCCCGGTTGCTCACGTATTGAGGTTAAAGAGCCACTTTCGGACGAACTGCTCAACACTTCCACTCCACCTCCCACAGGGCGTACGATCCTGGCTCGGTTTATTCTGGCTACCCGCTGCACCAACTACTTCTTCACCTTCAACTCATGGAGATTCTGAAGGGCTAAGATTTCTTGCGACCTGGCCAGTTAAGATCTGCCAAAATTTCTGGATCCATGTACATCTCAGCTATCAAAGCCTTAGATCTCGTATAGCGCCATACTTCGGGAGGTTGACCAGGGACCCTTCATTTATGGGCCAAACCCTTCCTACGTGATTTATGAGATATCGGCTGTCTCTAATCTTCTCCGCGGCCTAAGCCTTGGCAGCCTCGGACAATCTAGGGAAGTTCCCGGGAGAAAAGACAACGGGTGGTGGAGGAGAGGGTTGCCTCTCTGGGTGTTTTGGAGGAGTCTCACCTATAACAGCCTCAGGCATCATTGCCTTAAAAAACCGCTTTATGTTTAAAGATGAGGTTAAGGGGACAGGTTCCTCGGGCACTTGTGACTCTTCCTCCCGTGCCACTGCTTCTTGCCTCTCCCACTCTTTTGTCCTGACACCTAAAAGATCCCTATCCTGAACTTCTCCTCCTCCCATAACCAACTAGAACAGAGAAGCTTAATCCCTTTACCAAAGTACCCCCACCCCAAGCAGCTTTCTTCTTTAACCTAAAGGGACAAGTTGCTTTTTCACTATTGTATTGCTTTGTTGGAAGTCTAACAAATATTCCCTCAAAACCCACTATTCTGGTCCAAAAGATTTTAGTAGTCAACCCTGAATGAAAAGCAACCGAAGCTCAAAAAGACTACCAAAGAGAGAACAAGGCACTTCCACGCAAAATAATGGAAAAATAAAAAAATAATAAGTTGTTTCAGAATTATCAATATCACCTTGCCCTAGAAAAATAGAGATAAAAATAGAATTTAAAATAATACCAATTGAGCTCAACACACCCCATAAGCAACATTGACAACAAGAGGAGACGAAATCTCTCTCAAAGACACCGAAACAGGTAATGTCCTCTTTAACTCCTCGGTTTCCGCAAACAGGAACCGGCAAGACCCCTCTCGGTATGAAAGAGCCACAAGTCCCAAATTGCCCAAAAAAGAAAAATAGTGCCAACTACCCAACTGGACTACGATTTCCACAAGGGACCAATGCAAACCAAGATGGCAATAGGGTCACAATCATATAACAAACAAAAATTCTCCCAAAGAAGTTTGCTAGAATTTTCTAAGGGTTTTCTCAGAAAACAGTAAGAAACAACAACTTGTCTCATTCAGCACCAACCGCCTTATACAACAGAGTTTGTCCGGTTTCTGATCGAAAAGGTCAACGCAATGCAAGAGCCAATGAGCGGAGAGTAATTGCTATCGTACTGACAAATAAAGCCATACCACACATAGGGCAAAAAACTATACTTCAAACTACGACTAAATCCGATACTGAGAGTCCAAATAAAAACCACTAATCTACCAAAAATCATGAACTGGCGCTGGGACACCTGACTTTCACCTAGGGTAATTAATGGACCAAAAGTTGGATGAACCTGAACTGAATTCTGAAACTCTGTGTCCTATATTGGACAATAGAGTTCAGAAAGCCTCTAGATAGTTATTAACTAACCCACTTTCAATGGCAACCACTGCTACCAAAGCAGACAAGTAGACAATTTGAATGC
The DNA here is from genome assembly GCA_037447655.1 of Zygnema cylindricum. Lineage (NCBI taxonomy): Eukaryota > Viridiplantae > Streptophyta > Zygnematophyceae > Zygnematales > Zygnemataceae > Zygnema > Zygnema cylindricum. Next base: position 15,917 of record JBBHKE010001732.1, read on the forward strand.
ACTCTTGTACAGCTTGGACTCCGCTGAGTCTGTAGGAAAAAGAATCTTTGAAAACGCCCATTCAAGCGATAAGTTATAATCCGGCAAAAATGTCAATTTATACAACAACTCAAAGAGAGAGGAGACCATCTAGCAGATTTTTCTTAGTCCAAGCTCCCTCTCACAACCCATATCTACTAACTGTACGAACGAATCAGAATATTGTACAGTACATAAAAGTACTATTGCCGATGTACTTTTTGTACGACCTTTATACAACAAGGCCATTAAGCGGACGTGTGTCCATTTTCCACTCGTCTGTACGTTCCTCGGAATTCCTGCGACCGAATGTTATCTCTCCACGTGGCGCTAGGTCATGCCACTTCACTAAATGCCAAAGTGAACATTCCAAGATTTCGGCGATGATGTGCGCCGTTGGATTTGACTGGAAATGCAATCTCAGCTGTTATAAATACTTGCGCGATATTTGTTTCGCTGTCGAAACAAAATGCGCGGTATCCATTTCAAAGTAGTATCGTACTTCGTACTTTATAAAACTGTATCTATGCATGCCGTATAGAGTTTTAGTTAAATGAATTTGTTCTCTCCTAAATAAATATATATTTATTACATACTATAGCATTTAGCATTGGTCCTAGTCTAATAGGATAAAGCTGACCGGTATCGGCCAACTTGACGAACGGCAGGTATCGGGATCAAATCCCGAGTTCGTCAGGTATATTTTTAGTAACCTACTAAAATTAACTGCCAATTGAACTTAGGCAGCCATGGATCAACCACCCTCTCTATCCTTCTGTGACTACAAAAAGTATGGGGGCTAGAGAGAGGAGGTAAAGGTAGGTTGTCCGTCCTTTACTTTTCCTTTTATACTAACATATTTAAACCTAGAAAATACTCTAGAATTCTATTAATTTCAACAAATTCCTACTGACATCTAACAGCAAAATCTAGATGAAAATCCAAAAAGTTACGTGGCAATCCACAATGTACCCCCCACGAGGGCTGGCGGAAGCTACTTCATGTAACGGAATTGCAATCTTTAAGACAGGAGAACTTAGCTGTCCGACCTCTGTTAGGCATGAAACAAAGTGAGTCCCGCTCACTTTGGTAAATACAACAATCTCGTCCGGTTGGGTGCACTCACTCCTCCGTACTCTGATGACCGTATAGGTTAAAAAGGGCTCGATAATCCTTGGTAATATCAAGGTGTGCTAGAAACGCACACGAGCTTGGCAGAGCTGCCTATTCTGAGTACCAATGGAAGTCTCAAAATTGCACCAATGTCGGCCGACGACACGTAGGAAGTCATGAGTGGATATTGGATATAACGGGGAGAGCAACTACGGCTGAAGAAACTGCGTGCGTCAACGGGACGGCCATTTCGTACCATGGTCGTATAAAAAGTATAGCGGCACTTGTATTTTCTTCTACTTTACAGTCATAGGATTGATTGGGTACACTGGTAGTATGGGGTTAAAAAAGGGAGTTGAAGACTTAGAACTTTTTAGGCACCATTCTCTGAGAGACCTTTTGTATTTATAGGCTATATTTGGCTAGCAATAACTTAATGCTCAAGGGAGTAACTTCAGAGATTCTTTTTGCTGCAAACTTAGGGGAGTCGAGGCTACAAAGGGGTGTAGTTGGTGAGATTTTTTGCATGCCAGTGTGGCACTTATTCAATGGGAAAGTCAAAAAGGCAAATATTATCCTAGATGGCTTCATATAAAGTGGACATTCAATAGACCAATGGAGGTCACAGAATTACACGTTATGGGCCCACCCCCTAGGGTGCCGATTTTCAGTGGAATGGGGTTTATATACTAGAAAACCATGATCCGGGGTGCATTGTTTGAAAAACGGCTATGGGGCATTCTGACTGGTCGTGTGCAGCGACCAACTGCAAAATTGGGAGTTCCACCTAGATTTGGAGGATCTAAATTCAGAAGAGGATCGGTGGGGGCAGAGGTGTTGTTTTTAGGAAGATTCAATTTCGTACATGCGTGCGCATATTTGTATTTGTACGTAATTACCGGAAGTACTGTGGAGGCTTGAACAGAATAGGGGGAGTAAGCGTACGAGTGAAATTAAAGCGACGTAAGGAACAAATTGAGTTGAGAAGAAAACATTGGGAAATAAACAATGGATCGCGAAGCGATCCGATGTGAAATGTACAAAATTTTTAAAGTGTACGCCGGCCGTAGAGGACATAATGCGACAGGTGGCATTTATGGAAAAAAAGATGCCGTTGGTAATTAGAATCAATTTTGGACGGACATACTTTGAATCTGACCGTCGGAATTTACAGATTGGTACGCAGTTTCGATACGGACAAGATTTGGACGGTACAATTTAATTTCGACGAGTGGTTCGTGGTACATTTGGAAGGCGTACGGCGTCTGCCAACATTTTCAAGGGATCTCAATTTTATGATGACGTATTATCAAGTGGACCGTACTTATGCAATGTCGTTCACTACGTGGTTTTGTCTACAGGTGACTAAACAAGCTATCACTAAGCAGCCGCATTTTGTGGACACGTCAATGTAAATATTTTGAATAAACATTTTATTGTCTTATGTGTATTAATAATTTAGTATTGATTATTAGAGTTTCTATTCAGGTGATCATTTAGGGTTTTGGCAATTTAATTTGTGTGTATGTAGTGTTGTACTTGCAGACAAGTGTACTCTTATGATTGGTCGACTCTTAGATGTACACTTATGGTAAGGCTATTTGTCGTGGTAGGTTATTATAGTTAATTACTACTTAGTGGAAGTTACGTTGGTTAATTTGACACGTAGCGATTTGTTGACAGCTCACAAATGTGTATATAGATTTGAGCTTCATTAGGAAAAACATCAATGCTTGTTCAGAAAAGTAGGGACGAAAGATGAAGTAATTTAGGGTTGTTGATTAGGTCATGCATTTGAATGATACATTTATTATTTGATTATACTGTTGTTTATGTGTGATGCATTCATTTATTGTTATTTATATATGTATATACTTGTTTGTTATGCATTATTTATGCATTTGTTCTAGGGTTTCTTGTGATTTTCATGTAACCTTCGATGTTATTCATGCGTTTGTGTGCGCATGTTGTTCTTTCAGTGTATGGATTGTTAATGCATCTGTGTATGAATTTTTTTGCGTCTCTGTTGCATTGTTTTAGGGTATGTTATGATTTTCATCTTACCCTAATTGTTGTTTGTTGCGTCTGTCAATGTATATGTGTCATTTGGAGAAAGCATTTCAATATGGTAGTTCATTAACCTAGTTTTTTGTTTAATAGTTTGGGTGGCTTTTGCGGTCTATCTTAGACCAAAGAACAACAAGAGTGCAATTCTGTGTCCTCTATTTGGACCAAGAATGAGGAAGCCTCTAGGTAGTTTTTGACTAACCCACTATCAACGAAAGCCACTCCTATCCAAGCACATAAATATATAACTTGACTGCACCCCTGTGCAGTCTGGACTCCCCTGAGTCCACAGCAAAAGGAATCAATGAAAACGCCTTACCAGGCAAATAATTATCAAGTGGCAAAAATGCCAATATATATACAAGCTTGTTGGGAGAGAGGCGGCTACCTCCTCAATTCTCTAAGTTCTAAACCCCTCTCACAACCCTTATCTACTGATGTACGAACCAATCAGAAGACCGTTTAATACATACAAGTACTATGCCCGATGTACATTTTGTACAGCTGGTGTACGACAAGGCCATGGAGGGGACGTCTGTCTCCTTTGGACTTGCCCTTATGCTCCTCGGGATTCCCGCTTCCCAATGATATCTTGTCACGTGTCGACAGGTCATGTTACATCCGCAAACCGCGAAGACGGCCATACCGAGATCCCGGCGATGGTGCGGGCCGTTGGATCCTAAACCGGCTTTTAATGTTCGCCGTCCAAAATAGCAAATGTCCGGTACATTTGTTTCGTGCGTACTAAAACCAAACTAGTCTCTATGTCTTTAATTTGGTATTCCGTTAATCGGATTAATGCTATAGCTAATGTTTAAATAGCTATCGAACCCTATGTATCCTAACGGACTTCTACGACAGACTGGTAAGGTTTGACGGCTACGCCTCGCCTTACCGGTCGGAGGTTCGAGTCCTGCCGGACTTAACCTTTTTAGTTGAGAGTGACTTGGGTCACTCTTAAGCCCTGCTTATGGAGCTAAGGCAGCCATGGCTCCACCGCCCTTCTCTTTCCTTTAGTGACTACAACAAGTATGGGGGTCAGAGAGAGAAGGTGGAGGCAAGTTGCCTCTGCTTTTCTTTTCTTTCTTAGTTTAATTAAGACCTAGAAAATACCTCCCCTAAATCTAGTGATTTCAACACTCCCCTTATTTTCTAGTCTAATTTAAATTTCTCTTTTAATCCACATTTTTCTCTACAATACTTTAGCTTGGGAGACGGTACAGGCTTTGTCATCATAGCACCCACCATTTCCCCATCACTTCTATATACCAAATTCACAATTTTATTTTCCACTTTTTCCCTCACAAAGCTCAATCTTATATCCATATGTTTAGCTTTGAAATGGTGTTTTGGATTGGCTGCAATTGCAATTGCAGCTTGATTGTCACAAAACACTTCATGTACTCCCTTCTTCATGTACCCCAATTCTTGCAACAAGGACTTCACCCACATCAGCTCTTTCACAACAGAACAACATGCCATGTACTCAGCCTCGATAGTGGACTGAGCAACAACCTTTTGTTGCTTGCTGCTCCAACAAGAAGCACCTTCTCCCACATACAATACATACCCAGAAGTACATCTTCTCATAGGTGCATCACCATAACTGGCATCACTCCAAGTAGTGATGTCAGTGTGCTCCCCTCCCAAATGCAACCATAGATCCCTAGTTCCCACCAGGTATCTCATTACACTCTTGGCTGCCTCCCAGTCTCTCTTTCTAGGATCATTAAGACTCATACTGAGGACTCCAACTGCTGTAGCTATGTCACGTCTACTACAATTTATAAAGTAAATCAAACTTCCTACAACCTGTCTGTAGGGAATAGATTTCATAAACTGCCTCTCTTCAGGACTCATCTGATCATCTAACATTATCACTCCTCCTTCTACACTTCCATCAGTTACTTTCTTTAAGTCCATGGGAGTGGTACAACTGTTTGCATTCTCCATCTGGAATTTTTCCAACATATTTCCTATAGCCTCTTTCTGTGTAAGTTTGCTGATCCTCTTCTTCCTATTTCTTTCCATTCGAATTCCCAGAATATATTTAGCCTCTCCTAAATCCTTCATGTCAAATCTACTTCCCAGATCTTTCTTTAACCTTTTTATCTTCTCCATAGACTTACTCAATACCACCAAATCATCCACATAAATTGCAATAAAAATCACACCATTCTCATCCTCAAACATATAAATAGAATGGTCAGAATTGATCCGAATATACCCCAGACTGGTAAGAAACTCATCTAATTTCTTATTCCATTCTCTGAGGCCTGCTTTGGTCCATATAAGGACTTTATAAGTCTGCAAACTTTGCTTTCCTCTCCTTCTTCTAGAAATCCCTCTGGTTGTCGCATGAAGATTTCTTCCTCTAGTTCACCGTTGAGGAAGGCGGTTTTGATATCCATCTGGTGAATTTCCATGTCTTCCGCGGCTGCTAGACTAAGGAGAATCCTTACAGATGGGAATCGAACTACCGGAGCAAAGGTCTCCTCATAATCTATTCCTTCTTTTTGAGTGAACCCTTTTGCCACCAGCCGAGCTTTAAATTTCTCAATGGTGTTATCTGGATTCAGTTTCAGTTTAAATACCCATTTACACCCAATGGGTTTTCTATCTGGTGGAGAGTCCACCAGCTCCCAAGTATTTGCCTCCATGATTGAAGCCATCTCATCATTTATGGCTCTGACCCACCTTTCTTTCTCTGGACTGTCCATTGCCTCCGAGTATGACTGAGGCTCATCTGGATGAGAAAGCTCTGTTACCTTACAAGCAGCCTGTTTTTCTTGAAGCCTTGTGCTTCTCCTCCGTCCTCCCTCAAAGTCCGAAGCTGGAATGGAGGGAAGTCTTGGATTCCTCCGAACTGTCTCATCAGCTCCCCTATCCATGGGAACCGGTTCTGACTCCTCTTCCTCAAAGGGTGTAGGAATATGAGGAGGTTCTGGTATATCTCCCCCATCTTTTTCTTCCCCTCGATCTACAATGATGTTTTCACTAGTGTCCCTTTTGGGAAGATCTGAGTCCTCCTCACTCTTGAACTCAAAGCTGATTCTGATTTTCTTAGTGTATTTGAAGGGATCAAAAGACTTCCATTCGTCCATGACAACTAGATGCTTTACCAGAATGATATCTTGTTTAGCTAAGTCATAAACTCTATAACCCTTGACATCCTCATCATATCCCACAAAATATACCGGTTTCCCTTTAGCATCTAGTTTCCAGTTTTTCTTATCTGTGTCAAGACTGTAAACTTGACTACCGAATACTTTCAAGTGGGAAACATTTGGTTTCTTTCCAACCCACCTCTCATAAGGGGTCATTCCTTTAACACCTGTGGTGAGGACTCTATTTTTAATGTAGTTAGCACAGTTCATGGCCTCTGCCCAAAATCTCCTTCCTATTTTCTTATCTGCCAACATGCAGCACACACTCTCTCCCAAAGTCCGGTTTAACCTCTCAGCTACCCCATTTTGTTCTGGATTATTCGGTACAGTTTTCTGATGCTGAACTCCCTCATCTCTCAAATAATCCTCAAACTGGTTAGAGGTGTAATCTCCCCCATTATCACTCCTTATTCTCTTAATGGTGGTTCCGTGCAACTTCTCACTCCAAGCTTTGTATTCTTTAAAGTATTTTGGTGTTTCAGACTTTGTTTTCAGGAAGTAGACTCTGGAATATCTGGACCAATCATCGGTAATTGTCAACATATACCTCTTTCCTCCAACCGAAGGCACCCTTGCTGGTCCCCATATATCTATGTGGACCAGATCTAGTACTTTCTCACCTCTATATGTGGCAGTTTTGGGAAAGGGAAGTCTGTGAGCCTTACCTTGGGCACAGCCACTACAATAATCCATCATCTCATTATCCCCAAACTGAATGCCCTCTACTACACCCAACTTCTTCATTTCCCTCAGTCTATCAAAATGTACATGTCCCAAACGCTTATGCTAGATCATCAAGCTCGGAACACCACCATAGTAAGCACTCTTCTTTTCATTACTCAGGTTAAGCCTAAACATTCCTTGGCTACCCTTATCAGCTGTGAAGTAGACTTCATCTCCATACTTAGCTGTAAAGACTCCCTTTCTAGTGAAGGTATCAAAATCCTTGTCATGTAATACAGAAGTAGACACAAGATTCTTACTCAACTAAGGAATGTAGAGCACATCTAAGAAGGTGAGAATAGAGGTCTTACCCTCCACTAAGACTTTTAGATCTACTGATCCCACTAGATCTGTGATAACTACTCTCTCATCCCCATACTCTATTTCCACAGTAGGGATCTTTCTTAGCTTAGTGAAGAGGTGCCTGTCACGACACATATGCATGGATGCACCTGAGTCGATGATCCATCCCTCCTTTGGTGCTTCCCGAATGGCTCCAAGGGCACACTTCTGTTTTCGAGGGATCTCCTTCTCCTCTAGATTCTCGTCAAGAAGGAGCTCCCCATCCTCCTCCTCGGAGGACTCGTCATCCTCGGTCTCTCCTTTCACTCGTGTGACCACAAGTGCTTTATTCTTCCCTCTTGAAGAACCATCTCCACGATTTTCTTGGAACCTCAACTCCGATAGCTTGATGCAATCAGCTATGAAGTGCCCCGGCTTTTTGCAGAAATGACAAAGGCCCTTTGGAGTCCTCGGTTCTCCAGATTGATCTTTTTCCCCTTTGAAGTTGTGGTACGGCTTCTTCGAATCCTTCCTCCACCGGTCAGTTCCGGCAGCTAGAGCTTGCACGCTCTTTCCTCCTCTTTGGATTTCAATAGTGTTTTCCTGTACGAGTATCATTCGAACCACCGTGCTCCACTTCCAAGCACTATCATCCATTTGTTCCACTCGGTACACTATATTTTCATACTCCTCCGGCAACTTCATGATGAGAGTGTTAACTTTCATCTTCATAGTGCCTGTCCATCCGGCACTCTCCATCTCCATGTATAGACAAGAGAGATCGGTGCAATAGTCCAACATCTTTCCTCCTTTGAAACTGTAACTGATCAGCTTTTCCTCAGCCAGCTGAAGCTCCTGAATGGTGCCAGCTCTATAGATCTCCACTAAGGTCATCCACAACTCCTCGGCCTTGAAGATTTGAAGGTGAAAAGTTGCCAACGCTTGGGTGAGGTGCCTCAAAATGAAGTGCCTTGCATTCATGTTGGTGTACTCCCACATCTGAATGTCGTTTTCCACGGTCTTCACGGCTACCGCTCCAGGTGCCATGTCGATAGGAGTGAGAGGTGTCTCTTTTCCTTTCCCTTTTTCGAACACACTGCTGTCCCCATCATCTGTCTCCTCCGTTGGAGCAGATCATGCTGCAGAAAACCTCACTCCTCCAAACCTTGGTGGAGTTCCTTGAGATGGACGTTTCACTTGTCCACTAACAATACCCCAATATCGTTTCTCACATAATGCCCCTGTCATCATAGCTTCCCATTAAATGAATCAAGATCTGTTGAATATGGGTACCGTAGAGGGTGGGCCCATAACCTGCAATTTTGTGTCCTCCATTTGGACCAAGAATGAGGAAGCCTCTAAGTAGTTTTTGACTAACCCACTTTCAATGAAGGCAACTGCTATCCTAGCAGATAAATAGATAACTTGACTGCACCCTGTGCAGTCTGGACTTCCCTGAGTCCATAGCAAAAAGAATCACTGAAAATGCCTTACCAGGCGATTAATTATCAAGTGGCAAAATTGCCAATATGTATACAAGCTTGTTGGGAGAGAGGCGGCTACCTCCTCAATTCTCTAAGTTCTAAACCCCTCTCACAACCCCTATCTACTGATGTACGAACCAATCAGAAGACTGTTCAATACAGACAAGTACTATGCCCGATGTACATTGTGTACAGCTGGTGTACGACAAGGCCATGGAGGGGACGTCTGTCTCCTTTGGACTTGCCCTTATGCTCCTCAGGATTCCCGCTTCCCAATGATATCTTGCCACGTGTCGACAGGTCATGTTACATCCGCAAACCGCGAAGACGGCCATACCGAGATCCCGACGATGGTGCGGGCCGTTGGATCCCAAACCGGCTTTTAATGTTTGCCGTCGAAAATAGCAAATGTCCGGTACATTTGTTTCATGCGTACTAAAACCAAACTAGTCTCTATGTCTTTAATTTGGTATTCCGTTAATCGGATTAATGCTATAGCTAATGTTTAAATAGCTATCGAACCCTATGTATCCTAACGGACTACTACGACAGACTGGTAAGGTTTGACGGCTACGCCTCGCCCTACCGGTCGGAGGTACGAGTCCTGCCGGACTCTACCTTTTTAGTTCAGAGTGACTTAGGTCACTCTTAAGTCCTGCTTATGTTGCTAAGGCAGCCATGGCTCCACCGCCCTTCTCTTTCCTTCAGTGAGTACAACAACTATGGGGGTCAGAGAGAGAAGGTGGAGGCAAGCTGCCTCTGTTTTTCTTTTCTTTCTTAGTTTAATTAAGACCTAGAAAATACCACCCCTAAATCTAGTGATTTCAACACCCCTCACTCCTATTACCACGGCACCAGGAGCGACGGTGTGAAGACCGTGGAGAACGATACTCAAATGTGGGAAGACTTTAACATGGCTGCCAAGAACTTCATTCTAAGGCACCTCCCTCAAGATTTGGCCACCCCTCACCTTCATATTTACAAGGCCGAGGAGTTGTGGGTGAGTTTGGTGGAGATCGATAGTTTTTGGTACTATTCAGGAGCTCTAATTAGCTGAGCAAAAGCTAGCGAGTTACATTTACAAAGGAGGAAAGATGTTAGATTATTGTAACGATCTTTCTTGTTTGTATATAGAGATGGAAAGTGTCGGGTGGACAGGTACAATGAAGATGAAAGTTTACACTCTCATCATGAAGTTACCAGACGAGTATGAGAACATAGTGTACCGAGTACAAGATATGACTGATAGTTCATAGAAGTGGAATACAGTGGTCGGATGATACTTGTACAGGAAAACACCATCAAGATTAGGAGAGGAGGAAAGAGCGTTCAAGCTCTACCTGCAACAGAAGACTGATGGGGGAAGGACCCAAAGAAACCGTACAAATGGTAAATAGATCAGCTTCGAGGACCAAGGCCCCCAAAGGGCCTTTGTCATTTTTGCAAAAAGCCGGGAGACTTCATCGCAGATTGTGTCAAGCTGTCGGAGGTGAGGCTATAAAAGAACCGTGGAGAGGGTTCTTCGAGAGGAAATAAAAAGGCACTTAAGTTGACAAAAGTGAGAGGAGAAACGGAGGTCGAGTCCTCAGAGGAGGATGGGGAGTTTCTCCTTAACGAGAGTTTGGAGGAGAAGGTGATCCCTCAAAGACAGAAATGTGCCCTTGGAGCAATTCGAGAAGCTCCACACGAAAGATGGATCATCGACTGAGGTGCATCCATGCATATGTGTCGTGATAACGACCTCTTCACTAAGCTAAGAAAGATCCTTATTGTAGAGATAGAGTATAGGGATGGGAGAGTGGTTACCACATATCTAGTGGGGTCAGTAGATTTGAAAGTCTTAGTGGAGGGTAAGACTTCTATTCTCACATTCTCAGATGTACTCTACATTCCTCAACTGAGTAAAATTCTTGTCTCTACGTCTTTGTTAGATGAGAAAGAGTTTGATACCTTCACAAGAAAGGGAGTCTTTATAGCTAAGTATGGGGATGAAGTCTACTTCACGGCAGATAAGGGTAGCCAAGGCATATTTAGGCTTAACCTGAGTAATGAAAAGAAAAATGCTTATTATGTTGGTGTTCCAAAAATAATGATTTGGCATAAGCGGTTGAGGCATGTGCATTTTGATAGGTTGAGGGAAATGAAGAAGATTGGTGCAGTAGAAGGCATTGAGTTTGGTGATGATGAAATTGTAGATGATTGTAGTGGATGTGCTCAAGGAAAAGCTGACAAGCTTCCTTTTCCGAAAGTAGCCACATTTAGGGGGGAAAAGGTACTAGATCTAGTCCACCCACATATCTCGGGACTCGCAAGGGTACCTTAGATTGGAGGGAAGCTGTTTATGTTAACAATAACCGATGATTGGTCTAGGTACTCCAGAGTCTAATTCCTAAAAACAAAGTCTGAAACACCCACTTACTTCAAAGAATATAAAGTTTGGAGTGAGAAGTTGCATGGAACTCCCATTAAGAGAATAAGGAGTGATAATGGGGGAAAATATACCTCTATCTAGTTTGAGGAATACTTAGAAGATGACGGAGTTCACCACCACAAAACTGTACCATATAACCTAGAACAAAATGGGGTAGCTGAAAGATTGAACCGAACACTAGGGGATAGTGTTTGTAGTATGTTGGCTGACAAGAAAAAATAGAAAAGAGATTTTGGGCAGAAGCCATGAATTGTGCCAACTACATTAAGAATAGAGTCCTTACCTCCGCTATAAAGGGAATGACACCTTTTGAGAGATGGGTTGGAAGGAAACCAGATATCTCACACCTTAAAGTTTTCGTTAGTCAAGTTTACAGTCTAGACACTGTAAAAAAAAACAGGAAATTAGATGCTAAAGGCAAACCTGGACACTTTGTAGGATATGATGAGGATATCAAGGGTTATAAATTCTATGACTTAGCAAAGTAAGATATTATTCTGGTCAAACACCTAGTTGTCATGGATGCAGGGAAGTCATTTGATACCTTCAAACATACCAAAGAGATAAAAATCCGTTTTGAGTCTGAAAGCGAGGATAGCCCTGCCTTTCCCGAAAAGGACTTGGGTGAAATGGTGATTGCAGATTCAAAGGAGATCTAAGATACAACAGATCTACAGGACACCTCACATATTTATATGGACTTCGAGGAGACAGAAGAGAAGGAACTAGAACCGGCTTCCATGAATAGGGGAGCCGATGAGACAGTAAGGAGAAACCCGAGACTTCCTTCCATTCCAGCTTCACAGCTTGAGGGAGGGAGAAGGAGTAGCAAAAGGATTCAAGAGAAAAATGTTGCTCATAAGGTAACTAAGCTATCTCATCTTGATGAGCCTCAGTCATATTTGGAGGCAGTGAATAGCCCAGAAAAAGACAGATGGATTAGAGCCTTAAATGATGAGATGACTTCCATCATGGAAGCAAATACTTAAGAACTAGCAGCTTGTCCTCCAGACAGAAAACCTGTTGGGTGTAAATGGGTATTTAAGCTAAAACTAAACCTAGATAATACCATTGAGAGATATAAAGCTCGTTTGGTAGCAAAGGGGTTCACCCAAAAAAGGGGATTGACTATGAGGAGAAGTTTGCTCTAGTTGTTCGATTCCCATCAGTAAGGAGTCTCCTCAGTCCAGCAACAGCGGAAAACATAGAAATTCATCTGATGGATATTAAGAGTGCATTTCTCAATGGTGAGTTAGAGGAAGAAATCTTCATGCGGTAACCAGAGGGATTCGTGGAGAATGGGGAAGAGAACAAAGTCTGAAGGCTCATAAAGTCTTTGTATGGACTTAAGCAGGCTCCCCAACAGTGGAATAAGAAACTAGATGAGTTTTTCATTTGTCTGGATATATCTGGATCAATTCTAACCATTCTATCTATATGTTCGAGGATGAGAATGGTGTGATTTTTATTGCAATTTATGTGGATGATCTGCTAGTGTTAAGCAAGTCTTTGGATAATATCAAAAAATTAAAGAAATATCTTAGAAGCAGATTTGACATGAAGGATTTAGGTGAGGCAAAATACATTTTGGGGATTCAAATGGAGAGAGATAGGGAGAAACATATTATCAGACTTACTCAGAATTAAGCAATAGGTAATATGCTTGAGAAATTTTAGATAGAAAAGGATAACAGTTTTACCACTCCCATGGACTTGAAAAAAATAAGTGATTTGAGTGTAGAAGGAGGAGTGGTGATCATAGATGATCAGATAAGTCCAGAGGAGAGAAATTTTATGAAGTCTATCCCTTATAAACACGTGGTAGGAAGTTTAATCTATTTTATGAACTGTACCAGGCCGGACATAGAGGCGACAGTTGGAGTACTCAGTAGGAGTCTTAATGATCATAGCAAGAGAGACTGGGAGGTAGCCAAGAGAGTCATGAGATATCTGGTGGGAACTAGAGAGTTATGGCTGCATTTGGGAGGGGAGCACACTAACATCACTACTTGGAGTTATGCCTGTTATAGGGACGCACCTATGAGAAGATGCACTTCTGGGTATGTGTTGTATGTGGGGGAAGGTGCTTTCTGTTGGAGCAGTAAGCAACAAAAGGTGGTGGCTCAGTCTACTATGGAGGTTGAGTAAATGGCCTCTTGTTGGGCTGTGAAAGAGTTGATGTGGGTCAAATCCTTGTTGCAAGAATTGGGGTGTATGAATAAAGGGTGCATGAAGTGTTTTGTGATAATCAAGCTGCCATTGCAAATGCAGCTAATCCAAAACATCATTTCAAAGCTAAGCATATGGACATAAGGTTGATTTTTGTGAGAGAAAAAGTTGAGAATAAGATTGTGAATCTTATATATAAATCAGATGAGGAAATGGTGGCTGACATGATGACAAAACCAGTACCTTCTCCCAAGTTAAAATATTGTAGAGAAAAGTGTGGACTGAAGTTAAAGTAACACTACAAAATAAAAAGAGTGTTGAAATTATTAGATTTATATGGTATTTTCTAGGTCTAAATAGTTCAGTAGAAATAGGAAAAGGAAAAAGGCGGAAACGTGCCTCCACCTCCTCTCTCTACCCACCATACTTGTTGTAGTCATTGAGGGATAGAGAGGGTGGTTGAGCCATGGCTGTCCTAGCTTAGCAGGCAAGACTAAAGAGTGACTTATGTCACTCTCAACAAAAGGTTGAGTCCGGCAAGACTCGACCTGTGACCGGCAGAGCGCAGCTTAGGACACATTAGGTTTGATAATTATTTAAACTTTGTGAAGACCATGAATTCGATTAACAGAATGACGAACAAAAGAACATAGAACAAAGTGTTATATATTGCGAACATTATCTCACACGAAACAAATGAATCGGACATTTGTTTCGACGGTCGACATTTAATGTTGGTTTTAATCCAACGGTGTATATCACTGCCGAGATCACGGAATGGTCACTTTGGCGTTTATAAGCGTGGCATGACATGGCGCCACGTGGAGGGATGACATTTGGTCGCAAAAATTTTGGGGAACATAAGGACGAGTTATAAGTGGACACGTGTTAATCCAATGGTTTTGTCGTACACATGCTATACAGAAAGTACATAGGTCGTAGTACCTTTTATTTCTCTACAGTCATTTGATAAGTTCGTACGTCAGTAGATAGGGGTTGTGAGAGAGTTTAAGACTTAGAGAATTTGGTATGTAGTGACCTCTCTCCCTTTGAGAGTTTGTATAAACTTGGCATCTTTACCACCTTATAATTAATCGGCTGGGTGGCCGTTTTTAGTGATTCTTTTTGCTACGGACTCAAGGGAGTCCATGCTACACAGCGGTGCAGTCAAACTGTTGGTTTTCTCTCTTGGACAGCAGTGGTTGTGGCTTGAAGTGGGTTAGTCAAAAATATCTAGAGGCTTCCCGAATTCTATAGTGCAATAGAGGACACAGAATTGCACTTCAGACTCAAATGTGATTCTTATCTTCTTAGTATATTTATAGGGGTCAAATGACTTCCCTTCATCTATGACAACTAGGTATTTGACCAAAATGATATCTCTCTTTGCTAAGCCATAAACTCTATATCCTATAACATCCTCATCATATCCTACAAAGTATCATGGTTTTCCCTTAGCATCTAGTTTCCAGTTTTTCCTATCCGTCAAGACTGTAAACTTGGCTACCGAATACATTAAGGTGTGGGATATCTTGTTTCCTTCCAAGCCATCTCTCATAAGGTGTCATTCCCTTTACACCCGAGGTAAAGACTCTATTCTTAATGTAGTTGGCAGAATTCATAGCTTCTGCCCAAAATATCTTTCCTATTTTTTCTTGTCAGCCAACATACTACATGCACTATCTCCTAGTGTTAGGTTCAACCTCTCAGATACCCCATTTAGTTTCGGTTTATATGGTACACTTTTTTGCTGTTGAACTCCGTTATCACTCCAGTATTCCTCAAAACTGGTTAGAGGTACATTCCTCCCGATTATCACATCTTATTCTTTTAATGGGGGTTTTATGCAACTTCTCACTCTAGGATTTATATTCTTTGAAGTAAGTTGATGTTTCACACTTTGTTTTTAGGAAGTAGACACTAGAGTATTTAGACCAGTTGTCGGTTACTGTCAACATAAACCTCTTTCCTCCAACAGAAGGTACTTTTGCAAGTCCCTAGATATATTTCTGTGTGGGCTAGAGATAGTACTTTCTCACCTCTATATGTGGCGGCTATAGGAAAGGGAAGTTTGTGAGCCTTACCTTGAGCACATCCAATACAATCATTCATCATTTTATTATCTCCAAACTGAATTCCTTCTACTACCCCAAGTTTTTTCATTTCCCTCAACCTATCAAAATGCACATGCCCCAATCGTTTATGCTAAATCATCAACTTACAAAAACCAACATAGTAAGCATTCTTCTTTTGATTACTCAAGTTAAGCCTAAACATTCATTAGCTACCAATATCTGTCGTGAAGTAAACATCATCCCTATACTTAGTTGTAAAGACTCCCTTTCTAGTGAAGGTATCAAACTCTTTGCCATCTAACACAGATGTAGAGACAAGATTTTTACTCAGCTGCGGAATGTAAAGTACATCTGAGAATGTGAGTAAAGAAGTCTTACCCTCCACTAAGACTTTCAAATCTACTGACCCCACTAGATATGTATTAACCACTCTCCCATCCCCATACTCTATCTCTACAGTAGGAATCTTTCTTATTTTAGTGAAGAGTTCCTCATCACGACACATATGCATGGATGCACCTGAATCGATGATCCATCCTTGCAGTTGAGCTTCCCGAATTGCTCCAAGGGTACACTTTTGTCTTCGAGGGATCTCCTTCTCATCCGGACTCTCATCAAGAAGAAGCTCCCAGTCCTCCTCAGAGGACTCGTCCTCGGTTTCCCCTGTCACTTTTGTAACCACAAGTGCTTTTTTCTTCCCTTCGGAAGAACCCCCTCCACGGTTCTCTTGGAGCCTTAGCTCCGATAGCTTGACACAATCCGCGATAAAGTGTCCCGACTTTTTACACAAATGATAAAGGCCCTTTAGGGGCCTTGGTCCTGCAGGCTGATCTCTTTCCGTTTGTACGGTTTCTTTAGGTCCTTCCCCCATCGGTCTACTGCTGTAGCTAGAGCTTGAACGCTCTTTCCTCCTCTCCTAATCTCCATGGTGTTTTCCTGTACAAGTATCATCCGGACCACTGTATTCCACTTCCATGAACTATCGGTCATTTCTTGTACTCGATACACTATGTTCTCGTACTCGTTTGGTAGCTTCATGATGAGAGTGTAAACTTTCATCTTCATTGTACCTGTCCACCCGGCACTTTCCATCTCCATATACAAACAAGAAAGATCGTTACAATAATCTAACATCTTTCCTACTTTGTAAGTGTAACTCACTAGCTTTTGCTCAACCAACTGGAGCTCTTGAATAGTACCAGCTCTATAGATCTCCACCAAACTCACCCACAACTCCTATGCCTTGTAAATGTGAAGGTGAGGGGTGGCCAAAGCTAGAGTGAGGTGCCTTAAAACAAAGTTCTTAGCAGCCATGTTTACGTCTTCCCACATTTGAGAATCGTTCTCCACGGTCATCACGCCCGCCGCTCCTGGTGCCGTGGTAATAGGAGTTAGGGGTGTCTCTTTCTTTTTCCTATTTTCGGACACACTGATGTCCCCATCATGTGCCTCCTCGGCTGAAGTAGTCGCTACTGCAGGAAACCTTACTCCTAGAAATCTTGGTGGAATTCCTAAAGGTGGATGTTTCACTTGTCCATTGACGATACCCCAGTATCGTTTTTCTCACAAAGCCCCCATCATCATGGCTTCCCAATAAATGAACCCAAATCCATCGAAGGTGGGCACCCTAGATGGTGCGCCCATAACCTGCAATTCTGTGTCTTCCATTGGACTACATATTCAAAAAGCCTATAGATAGTTGTTAACTAACCCACTTTCAATGGCAATTACTGCTACCCAAGCAAACAAGCTGACAATCTGAGTGCACCGTTGTGTAGCTGGACTCCCCTGAGTCCGTTGAAAAAAAAATCTCTGAAAAGGGCCAACAAGCCGAATAGTTATGAGGTGGCAAAGATGCCAAGTTTATACAAACTCTCGAAGGGAGAGAGGTCACTACTTACCAAATTCTTTAAGTCCTTAACCCTTCTCACAACCCCTATCTACTGATGTACGAACGAATCAAATAACTGTAGGGTAGAGAAAGGTACTATGGTAGATGTACTTCCTGACGGCTTTTGTACGGCAACGCGATTGAGTGAACGCGTGTCCACTTTTAACTTGTTTTTGTGTTCCCTAAAATTTCTACGACCAAGTGTTATCCTTCCACGTGGCACTACGTCATGCCACGTCCATAAACGCCTAAGTGACCATTTCGCGATCTCGGCAGTGATATAGGCAGTCGGATTAAATACGAGATTAAATGTCGGTCGTCGAAACAAATGTGCGATTCATTTGTTTCGTGCGAGATAATGTTCGCACTATATAACACTTGGTTCTATGTTTTTTCGTTCATCATTCCGTTAATCGAATTCATGGTCTTAACATAGTTTAAATAATTGTCAAACCTAATGTGTCCTAACGGACTTCTACGACAGACTGTTTAGAGCTAACAGCTACGCTGCGCTGTGCAAGTTAGAGGTTCAAGTCCTGCCGGATTCAACTTTTGTTGAGAGTGACATAAGTCACTCTTTAGTCATGTTTGCTGAGTTAAGACAGCCATGGCTCAACCATCCTCTCTTTCCCGTAGTGACTACAACAAGTATGGTGGGTGGAGAGAGGAGGTGGATGCAGGCTGTCCGCCTTTTTCTTTTCCTATTTGTACTGATCTATTTAGACCTAGAAATTACTATATAAATCTAATAATCTCAACTTATTTCAAGACCATTTATCCCCACATCCACTTGGTGTTGCTAGAAAAGAGGGTTGTGAGCCAGATGTTTAATGCTTGCGAGTTCATTCCGATCTTCATCCGAGTAAGGTGACCATTCCAATGGATGTGGCTAACGCTATCAACAGAACTGATTGTAATGTTGTTTTTTGAAAAACTAAGACGTACACCTTCACGTATAAAAACCAACTCTTCCCTTTTGTTTGAGTTTTCTATTTGAGGTCTAACTCCTTAATGTTTTCTCTTGGGGGTCTTTTGGGTGATGTCGCCACCTTAAAGTCTAAAACTCTCACTCACCAAGGTGGTCCTTTAGGGTCACCTTGTTGAAATCTATAGATTTCTATAGTATTTTCTAGGTTTAAATATGTTTTAATAAAAGGAAAAAGGACGGACAGCCTGCCTCCACCTCGCTCTCTAGCTCCCATACTTGTTGTAGTCACTGAAGGTACACGTAAATCTTCGGTCCGTGCAACCAAGTTTTTGTAATTTCTCTCATTTTGGGGACCATTTTTTTAAGAACTGACTCTTTGTTAAACCATCTAAGTGTGTGGCCTTGTGCTTGCGTGGTTTCTCATAAAACGGTCACCTCTTCACATATTTTTGTAGTGTATCTTCACATGAGGGTATGAAGGCTTTAGGTTGCCAGAAGAGCCCCTTCTTTTGTCAACCAGGTAAATGGCGATGCATTTTTTGAAGACCTTTTTCATAGTTGAAACCTTCCCAGGCTTTTGAACAGAAAAGAGGCTTTATGGCTATAATCCATTGTTTTTCTTGACGCCCTGTCTTTCTTGTACGAACTTTGCAAGAACGACTTCTTCTTTATCTTCCCTTAAAGAATTTGACAACAATCTTTTGGGTGTACTTCACCATCTTGTTGGACATAGGGTTTTTTGTAGAAAAACATTGTGAGGAATTTTGGGATTTAACATGCGGTTGTCGCTCCTTTTTTTTTTTTTCTTTTCATGATTTGATTGAAAGGGTGGTTATTATTTCTTCCGATGGTTTTTTTTTTTTAATAGTAAATGTATTATTTGAATTTTCTGTTTTTGAAGCCGTGGGAAAGGAAACCTTTTATACTGTTTTTTTTTTTTTTTATGGATTTTTTTTTTGTATATCTATGTTTTTCTTGACGTTGATGTCAAATTTTTTTAAATGAAAAAGTGAACATTGGCACCTGAATAAGTGTTTAAATTGTTGAAAATTTGATCATTATTTTTGATGGGTCAACAACAAGAACTAAATATAAGTGTTGTATTTTATGTATTTCAGTTTAGTATAGAAATTTGTGTGAATTTTTGTTGCTCTTAAATCGATGCCTTACGTTGGTATGGGTTTCGATGAGGTCATACTGGTGATACCGATATTGATACCGATCTAGATGTTGATGTCAATGTCTAGACCTTGATGTCTTTTTTGATGTCCATGTCCATGTGAATGCTGATGTGGATGTGGATGTAAATGTCGTTGTCAATGTCTATATCTTTTGTTATATTGATGTTGATGTCAATGTCTCTCTTTTATTATGTTGATGTTGATGTGGATGTGGATGTAGATGTGGATGTAAATGTCAATGTCTATGTCTTTTGTTTCATTGATGTCGATGTTGATGTGGATGTTGATGTCAATGCCCATGTCAACTTTCATATCTTTTTGATGTCCATATCGATCTCGATGTTGATGTCGATGTCGACTTTAATGTTTATTTTGATGTCTATGTCCATGTGGATGTCGATATGGATGTGGTATAGATATCGATGTAAGTGTCGATATCTCTACCTGTTATTATGTTGATATGGATGTGGATGTTGATGTCAATGTCGATGTCAATTTTGATATCTTTTCATGTTATTTTTACTGTCGATGTTGATCGATGTTGATGACGATGTTGTTTTTGATGTCCTTTTTTATGTCCTTGTCAATATTGATTTTGATGGAGTTGGGTGTTGATGTTTTATCGATGTTTATGTCAAGATTTTTTGATGGCAATGTGGATTCCAATGCCAAAATTGATCTCGATGGCGATTTCAATATTGTAACCGATATCGACTTAAGCTGGTCTTGATGGATGTGGACTTCATTAAAGTTCAGTAATGTTACTATGCTGATTTTTGTATCTAATTTTTTAACGTTTACTTGAAAGTTGTTCCTCAAAATTTCAACAACGAAGTCTTCAAATGTACTGATTCCAATATGTTGACGGTCATACGCAGGCAGCCACAGAAGAGAGCCTCGGATCAGAAGGCAAGTTGTTTAACTGCCAAACGCAACCAGGAGCGACGTGACGAGCTTCACAAAACGACACGTGGCGTGATTGAGAAGGGAGAAAATTCGAGTTCGGGAGCTCACCCTAACACGGGGACGTTCTAGTCAGGGTGAGAATCTTTGGAGTTTATGGGGTTTTTGGCACTGTTGTTAGGGTTTTGTTTACATTTTATAAGGTTTTCTGTCTTTTAAGTATCAGGGTTATATACCCAGGGTACAAGGTCAGAGTAGGTTCGTATATAAGATGTTTAAGATTCTTGAGTTCCTAGTGGTTGATGTTCTTGTTTTATTTTGTTTCGTTTCGCGTCTGAGCAATCGGTGTAATTTTTCTCAAGCAAATAAAACCTTTTCTCTTAACATTTTTGTGCACCTATCAACATTAATGTGTATTTGTTTGTTTGTCTTTATATTTTTTCATTTTTTCCAGAGGAGGTGGGTCGGGAGATGTAGGCTTGAGCAAATTTGAACCAGGAGAACCAGAAGATATATTTAGGGTTATGGAGCAAGTAAACAACGACAAAAATAATTGATTTTCCATTTTTTTTAGATTTTCTGTTTGTTTTCTTTTTTTTGAGAACCTCATAGACCTTTTCTGTACTTGTTTGCATATGGGTGTTTTTTTGTTTTCTCGTAGCTTGAATTTTTGAATATGACAATTACTTGTTTTTTTTTTTTTCAATTTTTTTTGGATAAATTGTGAAAATGTATCTGTTACTAACTTCTCAAAAGATTTAAGAAAATTGGTGAGTGGTGATGGTCATTTGTTTTTGGGTAATGATTTTTACATGCTACTTCTATTTTCTTTGTGTGTTCTTTTTCATTTTTACATGGGTTATTTAAGATTTACAAGGTTTTCCACCTAAGATTTTGTAAAATTGTGAAAGGATCTTCGCACACCAGAAGAAAATAATAATAGTAATAATAATAAAAATAATAATAATAATTGCACATTGCACCGCCATGAAAAAGGGAGAAACGGCAAAAATATCAATATATTCAAACTGAAATTATACAAGGCTTCCTCTCTCATTCTCTTCTTTCCTTCTTCCACAAGCCACATTCAAAACGGACTGTACTAGCTACCGATAGTACCTCCATACTTAAGCAAGCCAAATAGGGGGCGACACGTGCGAACGTAACCCACGTGCGAACGTAACCCACGTGCGAACGTAACCCACGTGCGAACGTGCGCCGCCAGGAAATCTCCAGAAACCTTGCCTGTCGACCTAAAACACTAGAACACTATTTCTAGACGAAGGACCAA
Source organism: Zygnema cylindricum (assembly GCA_037447655.1). Taxonomy (NCBI): domain Eukaryota; kingdom Viridiplantae; phylum Streptophyta; class Zygnematophyceae; order Zygnematales; family Zygnemataceae; genus Zygnema; species Zygnema cylindricum. The sequence continues at coordinate 37,640 of JBBHKE010001732.1, forward strand.
AGAATGCAAAACGACAAGCGAAACTAAACTAGACGTACGTAAAGTACAGGTACAACCGCCAATCGTTATTAGCGTAGAAGATTCTTTAGCGTACATGAAAAACTACCGTGGTTTACGCTAATTAAGAATTTGAAAATTTTGAAAAAAAACATACATTCTAATTGTTTAATAATTCTAGTTTGGGTCTTTGAAAAAAATAAATGTCGGACGCAAACATGCTTACACTAATATAGGTATTTGAACAAAATCTGACAAATTGTACACAAATAGTACGTACACACAGTCGAAACGTGGTTGCTGGACAAATATGTGCGAACGTGATTTTTGAAAACCCGATTAGACCCCCTTTTTAGAGCGCACATTCTCATGCATCCGCGGCTACTAAAACTCATTAACTGTACTTTTTCACTTAAAAAGGTACAAATCTGTACGAGCAGACACTGTCCGTACATCAAACTAATTGACTGATGGCGTACTTCCATTTTGTACGGTACTCAAAAATTAACGTTAAATAGAGTAAAGAAAAAAATAGAATGAACTACGCTAATGGAGAATAATAAAAAAAAAAATGCGGGACGGAATTAGCGTACACAACGCTAATAACGATTGGCGGTGTACTAAACGCGAAACAAAATTAACAAAACTGACGCGAAATCGCACATGAAAGTACCGTGCGAAATCTAACCGATTCCCAACAGATATCCCAATCCAGAAAGTACACCTTGTATCGCCATAGTTGTTAATGTTTGTTTTGCCGCTTAAAACATGTTTTCTTCGTACAAGCTTGTCGGATTATGGATCTGACGGTTGAGACTGGAAGCCAAGATTCTAAGCTTCCAATTGGCGTTCTCCAATGGAAAATCCGAAAAGTGTGTACGTAGAAAATATGTTTTTAAGGGTGCGTCTCTATGTACTTAAAACCTAGAGAATTTTCTTTGTTTTTTAGCGCGGATCCGGCGGACCCGGATTTCGGGTGTCCCTATATGTACCAAACGAATTTGTCACTTAAGGGCGTGACGATTGTATACGTCGACAATGCCCGTGACGGCTGTCGACAGTGTACAATTTGTGATGACGCACCAAATTGTAAAAATATGCCCTTAGAACGTAGCGAGAATGCGAGGTTGCGTGAGAAATGTAGGATCTTAAGCAAAATACATTCACTCAAATAAATTCACAAAACATAAAACATTACACAGCGAAAGCTCATAATAAAGAAGAGGAATATTTAGCCAAAAAGATTTATAAGTGTTCTTGGCCGAAGCCTCTTTGCATCATCTCACTTCTCTCTTCTCTCTCTTCTCTCTCTTCTTTAAATAATCTCTTACTCCAAGATTAATCCTCTAAGATTTAATCATGTAAGATACAATACTCTGCACATGTAATTGTTGCCTATATACTCGCTACTCTGCACTAAGAGACAACAAGGTAAGACAAGCAGAACTTAGCGTAGCGACGAAGTCTGTCCCTAGCTGACTGTGCACACTGCAATGACGTTTCCACAAAGAAAGTAGCACAAGATTTCTTCCTTCGAAACGACTAACTCCAAGCGTCGACTTAAACACGTGTCGTCACAAGAAAACACCTGCACGCAAAATGTGACACCTACGCACGAAAACATAAAGTGACGCGAAACGAAATAGTACATTTCGTTCGCGGATAACAAAAGTACCGCCGCGAAACGACATCGTACATTTTGTATGATGACGTGATACTTCACGTCTAACAAATAAATGTTAGTATATCGCTTCGCGAAAATACCACGAAATGACAATAACCCAACAATCCCCCTCTTATTGTCGGAATCCCGAAACTCTTCAAAATAATCCAAGGTTTGGTCGCCCCCTTTCAAATACATCATGTGTGGCAGCCTTCGTCAACAAATCAACCGCCTCCTCTTTTGTCGGTACGTACGGAAAATACAATCTCGTTCGCCGTAACCAAATCTCTTACAAAATGTCATTAGATCCTGATGTGTTTCTTCCTCTTGTGAAACACTGGATTTTTCACCAACGCCATCGAACTCATGTTGTCACAATAAATTGTCATACAACCAATAGGAATGCTCAACTCGCGTAACATCTCCTTAATCCAAATCGAAGCCTTAGATGCATGACACGCAGCCATACACTCAAATTCAGTGGAACTCAACGCAACAGTAGGTTGTAGCCTAGAACTCCACGAGATCACGGCTCCTCCAATAATAAATGCGTACCCATTTATAAACGCAGTTTCCACGTCCATTTGATGGACGTACTTCTTCCCCATCGCTGCAAGAGCAATAATAATCCGTAGTGAGTCGAACTTCACCACGGGAGCATAAGTCCCTGAAAATCGATTCCCTCACATTGTTGGAATCCCTTACAAACTAGCCTCGCCTTGTACTTAATAATTTCACTTGAAGCTCCAGTCTTCATCTTAAATACCCGCTTTGCATATATCGCCTTTTTCCCCTCCGGTAATTTTACTTTCTCAAAAGTTCGATTATCAACCACCAACTTAAATTCTCTCTCCCACGCCGGTTTCCACTTACTCTCCCAATCCGCCGACCTCTTAGCCTCGACATACGATTGAGGGTCGCCGGTCATATTTTCCGTAAGTGATTGCTATAAAAGAAACCCCGTCTCCTTAGCATCGGAAAGGAAATAAACGAATTTGATGCATTTTCCCCTTTTAGATCGTAAGTGAGTTTCTTTGATTTATTCCCCTTTGTACTCCGAGAGATCCATCTAAAAACTTGCTCCTCCTCCTTCTCCTCTTTCTATTCCTCGGATTCAATTTCAATTTCCTTCTCACGCGATTTAGGACTCGATTTAGAGCTTTGAGATTTCCGAATGTTCGAAGGCACTCGGGAATCCAAAGATCCGTTGCTCTTTCTTTGAAATTCAATTTAAAACGATTTCCCCAATTTCTTTTTTTTAGTTTTTACATTCGGTTGTCAATCGGATTCCGAATCCCCAATATACGGAAAATTCTCAATTTCACTCTCATTATATGAATCCAAATTTTCTTCAAATTTCCCAACAAAATTCATGGCGGATTTGAGATCATCATGAAAATCTACATTCCAAGATACCTCCACGGTGTGATGAGCCGGATCATATACACAGTAAAAATTCCCCTTCGCACTATAACAAACAAAAATTCTCGGCTAACACCTTGGTGCAAATTTCCCTTTCCTCTTAAATGATTCCACATAAACCATAGCATGAATCCTCAAATTCTCAAATGATGAACCGTGGGATTTCTACCACTCCACAACTCCTCCAGTGTTTTACTTCCATAAACCGAAGTGAGTCTTCGGTTACAAATGTAATTTGCCGTAAGAATTGCGTCTCCCCACAAAAACATCTCTTGGCGGAAGATATAAACCATCGCACGGACCATTTCTTGTAAGTTACGATTCTACTTCTCGCCACTCCATTTGACTTTGGAGAATAAGGTGCTGTGAATTGATACCTTATCCCCCACACCTTACAATACCCCTCAAAAACAACAAACTCCCTTTCATTGTCCGACCGAAATGGACTTATGATTTTTATCAATTTGCCTCTCGACCATTACATGCCAGTCTTTAAATTTTTAAAATGCATCCGATTTCTTTTTCAATAAATACACCCGTGACTTTTGAGAGAAGTCATCAACAATCACCAAAGTACACTTATTACCTCCAATTGTCTTGGGTTAAATATGTCTACAAAGATCGATGTTGACAACCTCCAAGGGATTTTGAGCTCGATGCTTGATGTCTTCATTCAGATGGGATTTCCGAATTTGACGTCCTTTGCTTCATCCTCCGCAACTGTTCACCTTCTCACCGGATGCAAGGTCCAAACCTATCACCGAAGAATGACGAATCATCTCTTTCAAACTTACCTCGGATGTGTGACACATCCGGTGATGCCAAAACGTAAGATCACCTTTCAACTTCGAAATTTTGATGTGAAATTCCCTCGGTGGGAACTTTAGATTTCGGTCTCTTCCATAATAGTCATTTATGATTCGCATTCGTTACAACCCCTTCTCCAATTACATTCTCGTTCTCATTCCAAATCTCAATAGGTTGATCACCTCTCGCAAGTAAGCTTCCACCACTCTTTTGGATTTGTGGAACGCTTAACCGTCAAAAATATAAAGATTATTCTGTGGACGATACTTCGTCGATTCCTCTTTCCATCATTATCCTATGAAAGGAGATCAAGCCGAACCGTGCCAACCATACCAACCGAAATGACATGGACTCTTGCAACCGTAATAAACTTTAGAACCGTAAGTTCCCTCATGTCATCAAACAAGGTGGCATCTGTGCAAACATGGTAAGATGCCCTTGTATCTATAATCCACTCTTTCTCCAAATTTCCTCCACTACTCACCAAATCAAGGGTAAGGTTAAATTCTGGAAACTCATCACCAGTTTCATTACCATAGTCAAAGTAATTTTTCGTTACCGTAACCATGGCCGCCACCGGGGCCACCTCTTCGGCTGCCACCTCGGCCGCCTCTATCACCTCCTCTACCTCCTCTTCCTTTTCTGGAATCTCCACTCTTCGCATAACATTGAGGGCTCGTATGCCCCCACTTACCGCAAAAATGACATTCCTTGTCCTTATCCTGACAAAAGGAAGACAAATGTCCAAGCCGGTTACACCGGTAGCATGTCACATTGGAAAGATCTGAAAGGACCTTCGATGGACATCATTGATCCTTCTTGTTGCCTCGGCCGCCACCACCACCTCTCGGGCTGCCTCCTCCACCACCTCCTCTACCGCCGGCATAGTTAAGATTCGGGGTATTGGGAGTAGTAGAGTTGAGAACTCCTCCTCCTCCACTTGAAAAAAAACGTGGGAGTTTCCTCCAACATTTTGATAAATTTGACGGTGAATCCGAAGGCGTTATCAGCCTTAACTCGTAAAATAGCTTTAATATGCGAAAGCTTCTCCGGTAAAGCATAAAAAAAAACGATTAACTTATTTGCATCCCCGATAAGTCGGCCATTGTTGATTAATTGCTCGAGTATAATATTGAAGCGCTTCACGACATCATCCATCAATTCATTTGATTTGATTTTAAAATTCATAAAGTCCGTATAAACATATTGGACCCTTGTTCTCAAAGCCTTTCTCATATTGCTCCTCAAGTGCTTGCCAACAGTCATGGGCCGTGCCCTGAGCGATGAAATGATCAAGCACGGAAGAAGTGTAATTCTTCATCAAACCGGTCGTTGCCGCAATATAATTCAACCTCCATTGAGCACGTGCCTTACTCTCGAGTGACATTTACTCTTCTCCATTGACAATTCTCTAAAGCTTCTTGAGAATAAGTTGGCCTGAAATAAACTTCTTCCAAACGGCATAATTGGTGCCATTAAAGGCCAAGAATTTCCCCGACATATTATAATTTTCTTCGTTTTCCAATCCTTCTTCATACTCAGACTCTTCTTCTTCTATCTTCGACTTTCCCTTCCTAATCCTCTCTTTTCTCTCACTCTCATTAGTTGCTCCATAGAATCGATCGGTAGCCGGAAAGGAAGTGTTTTCTTTGTTCTCACTCGGTTGAGTTGAAAATGGGAATCTACATATCTCATAAGTGAATCAAACATTTCCTCGAATTTTCTCTCCGTATTCCAAGTTTCCTCAAATTGAGAACCCGAAAAACTAAACTCTCTTGCTCTCTCCGAAGTCGACATGGGGGAAGGAGTATTTACATTCTTCTCCCTCCCCATGCGCTCTCTCTCTATCTTCGAAGCACTGGCTTCAATAGCAATTGTAGGATCTTAAGCAAAAGACATTCACTCAAATAAATTCACAAAACATAAAACATTACACAACGGAAGCTCATAATAAACAAGAGGAATATTCAGCCGAAAAGATTTATAAGTGTTTTTCTCTCTTCTCTCTTCTCTCTCTTCTCTCTTCTCTCTCTTCTTTAAATAATCTCTTACTCCAAGATTAATCCTCTATGATTTAATCATGTAAGATCAATACTCTGCACATGTACACTGCTGCCTATATACTCGCTACTCTGCACTAAGAGATAGCAAGGTAAAACAAGCAGAACTTAGCGTAGCGACGAAGTCTGTCTCTAGCTGACTGTGCACACTGTAAGGACGTTTCCACGAAGAAAGTAGCATGCTCTTTCTTCCTTCGAAACAACTAACTCTAAACGTTGTTTTAAACACGTGTCGTCACACGAAAACACCTCCACGCAAAATAAAACACCTGCGCACGCAAACGAAAGTCACGCGAAACGAAATAGTACATTTCGTTCGCGGATAACAAAAGTACCGCCGTGAAACGATGTCGTACATTTTGTATGATGACGTGATACTTCACGTCTAACAAATAAATGTTAGTATGTCGCTTCGCGAAAATACCGCGAAACGACAATAACCTAGCAAGAAAGGCGGCTTGTGCGACTTACTGGGGCGCCCTCGGAGATTTCTCACAATTTCGTCAAATGGCATCGGAATTTTCAAAGCCTTGGAATGGAAAATCCCGTACCAAACGAAACGCGACAAAATACAACAAATACTTTGATGGACGAAAACGGACAAAACATAACGAATAATGTACCTTTCTTCGTCGCTAATTCGTTTGATAAAATTGTAAAAAAAATTACGTGTGCAAATACGTGTTCCTACTTGTTTCTGAAAAATACTTTGTTTTAGTACACACCGGCCCTATATTTTAAAGACAAGTTTGAAGATGACGTTTTTTGGCATGGCCGTGGGTCAAAGAACACAAGACGACAACATGTAGTACATCTTAAATTCGATGATGATGCAAAATGTACTTCTCTTTTTCTCTATTTTTTTATACGTTTCAAATTTACGCGGCACGGCTCTGAGTTTTACAGAAAAAATGACAGAAAATAACCCTTACTTTCGCACACAGAAACGCACCCTAAGGGTAACCTTCCATTAGGCGAAAAGTGGGGTTGTTTACTGGAGAAAGTACCTTTCCGTACTAGGCCGTACTGTTTTTTTTTTTTTTTTTACAAAAGATGTTTACTAAAAATTCATTGATATGCTCCAAACTTCTTGGAGAAAAGCACCACCGTCCGATTTTCAATTTTTGACGCAAACACTTCTTGTTTCTAGTACGTAGCTAGTTTCCTTCGACTGTCCTCTTGAGGAGAGTTTGTGATTACTGGACGCGTGTTTTGGTCCACTTGTAAAGTCAGAGTGGATCCACGACAGACGTGAAGCAATAAACTTACATGTGGCGATTGGAGTGTACCGTGTGACATAAAATCCAGCCTGTTCGACGACAAAAAAAACTTGGTTGTATGACAACCTCTGACGTCTCCTTCATAAATGTGCGATACAGCGATTCACGTACAAATGGTACATTCTTGGACATTTGTACAAACTTTAATTTTGCAACGGCTTTTGTGGCCGTTGATACCACAACAACCGTAAGAACGTTCAGATTGTACATTAGCGTGACGCTACTAGATATTTTAATCGGCGTCTGCCCGTACACATACGCAACTGCGATTTCGTCCTTTTGGAAATGATGATTATTCCCGGGCGGCTCAACAGGTCCTACGTGGTACCAATCGCAATCTAACAGCTCATTCACTGGCACGACCTGATGGAAGGGTGTTACAAATATTACTGCCAGTAAACGTGTTCGTACGATTACTGGGAACGCCTAATGGAAGGTTACCCTAAGTGAACAAAATCAAAAACACTAAGGGCGTGTCCCCATGTAGCCGATATTTTGAAACATTATTTTGGATTTTAGCGCTGATTTTACGGTGTACTTTTCAAAGTGTTCCTATGTCATTCATTACTTGCGCTTTCATTAATTCAAATTTGTGACAGTCATAGATGTCTACAAAATGTGCGACAGATTACGAAATGAAATGTAGACTACTGCGAAACTTCCTAAAATAATTGATGTCTACAAAAACGACGACGGTTGTAGACATCGAGGTTTTTCTGACATCGTAAATATTTAGGGTTTTGACATTACGAAGTCACGCTACGCTGTGACGTCATTAGTACGTAAAGTTTCCGCCATGGCTTCCGATTTCTTTTATTTATCTTTTATCATTCGATATGCCGTCAAACTACGACCAGAGATATTCAAAAAAAAGATAAAAAATATATCTTTCATTTGAAACAATCATTGCCGCATTTCATTTAGGGGAGAAAGACATAAGAGCGATCAAGTGAGAAAGAGGAAGAGAGACGAGGACGACGTAAACTTTTGCAAAGGACCCATGAAGGAAAGTGGTGGTCCGAGACCCCTGCAAGTTTTTATCCGTACATATTTGTCATTTTCTTATGTGCATGCTCGTGACGAGCAGTGAAAAAAATAGCGTGTACTTTCCTTCGTGCAAAAAAAATTGAAAACTTTTCACGCGTGCAACCTAGGCGTTCTATTCGTCAATAGGGTAGTATTTTGATTAAAAGCAGATCGCGATTTGATTTCAGTGCAAGTGTCAAGATGACGTGGAAATGGGTCGCGATGATAATACTGCCAAATCGTCGTACCTTTCAAGTTCAAAGATGACGCAAACTGTATTTGAGTTTTTGCCCATTTTTCGTACGACGTTATTTTTTCAAGTAGGGAATCCCATTTTCTGTGTAAACGGCGGAAAAAAACCCTTACTTGAACACATGGGGACACGCCCTAATAGGGATAAAGGGTGTACATTGCTGCAACCCATCTGACGCGGCGCGTTAAACGTGCGCCGATAAAGTACCACACACGTCAGAACACACAAAGGACCATTCCGAACCACGACTTAAACCGTATCGAACCGTACAATATTCTAGGCAGCCGTACACACAACAAAATATAGAAAGCCCAGTTTCGACGCGAACCAACAGAAGACAACACGCTAAATAGCATGTACACAAATTGAAACATTGAGATCGTACGAAATAATTAACAAAGATATATTGACGCACGAAACGAAACAAATATTTATGGAAGCACAAAATGGAAGAAAAAACTTCGGGCGACTTTGGCCGACATGCCGATTCGCACAATCTCCGAGATATCCCATGTGCTGTCATTATTATACATCTTTTTTTTCTGAACTGGTACCAATAACATTGCAAGAAAAAAAACAAGTTGTAGATTGTGTTACATGGATTGTTTGGATTTTTTTCTTCACACAATGTGATGTCATTTTTACAAAATAAGGAATTTAACTTTTTCCCCTTTAGTGAACAAGAAAAAGAAAAATGAAAATAATGATAAAATTGCCAAGCATCCATTGAGAAAATTTATTAAAAAAAAAAAGTCACAAAACCACAAGATGACAAATGACAGAAGAAACATAAGGGAAAACAAAACGATGGAGAAAATTTGAAACCATTTCTCTCTCTTTCCATAAGGAGCTCCTTCTTTACATGTGGAAAATAAAAACACAACTTGGAAAAAAATATAAAAATAAATAAAAAAAATGAATCAATAAACTATTTCGAAAAAAATGAAACCTAAGAACCCTATTTTTTTTACGCTTTTGTCCTTTTATGCATTTAGGGGTATTAAATACATAAAAATGTAAAAACGTCATTTAATGCGTTTATACATCTTATCTCTTCCTTGAAAGTAAAGAGATATCCATGTAAAAATCGAATTAAAACTCATACCTAGTGTATAAAAGGGCATATAAAAATTTAGTTCAAACACACATAACCAAGCACTTAGAAACCTTTAACCTAACCCGACCAATTTTCCACTCTAATTGGACAGCAATTCCAATACGCTTCCTTGGGCGTTTCCCAGGAAGGCAGAAAATTGCACGCCCAAACGCCAATTAGAAACCTCACCTAACCCGAACCTATTTTCCACATAAGCCGGACAGCAATTCCCGTATGTTCCCCGAGCACTTAACCTACAACGATTTTCCACACCAATTTTTTACACCGATTTTCAACACCGATTTTACACACCGATTCTCAACACCGATTCTCCACACTAGTTCAGCGGCAATTACAGCACGTTCTCCTGAACGTTTCATCGACGGCAGAAAGTTTGCAAGCCGCGTCCAAACCTCATCCGAACCGACTTTCCACTCTAATTAGACGGCAATTCCAGGACGTTTTCCTGGGCGTTTCCCTGGAAGGCGGAGAATTTGCAGTCAGCGTCCAAAATGCCGGACGAGACATAGTCGGTCGGGGAACCGTCAAGAAATCCGCGGCCGCTTTCGCTGTCGGCCGCAATAGGATGCTGAAGGAGGGCCGTCAGACGCGAGAATTCGACGGCTCGATTTTCGCGCCCTTCCCGATACGTCTGGCCGAGGACTCCGTGGACCGAAGGAGTCGTCTGGAGAGAGGGAGAAAAGAAAAAACAGGGAAAATGAATGAGAGGAGAGTTCTGGGTCATCATGTGGGAAGTTAAATTGTACTAAATGTGTGACATAGAAAAAAAGAGCTTGTGAGAAGAAATGAAAGCGTGCGTAAATTTAGAACTCTAAGAATGTGAGACTTAGCGTGGATAGAGTGCGAGGTTGGGAGACGGTTAAGCTACGACGCGATAAGATATGGTATGAAAAATATTAGGAGAGAGAGAAAGAGAGAGATATATAGAATGCTACCTTAAACCAGTTGATTCCAAGGCTAAAGTGAACCTCGGCATCTTCCGGCCTCTGGAGCAATGGGTTCGCGACACGAATACGGACATCCATGTCCAAAAGCTCGGCAATTTTGACGCTGTAATAGTCCACGTCATAAGCTCCCTTCTTTTCCACATCCTCAAACTTGATGGTCAAACCGCCTTCCATTTTCAATTCCTCTCCAACCTGCATTCTTGGAATATCGTCACCATCTGCGGCCGCACGTGCCAAAAATCCCTCTCCACGAGTAGTTTCCCTTCCCCCACGTGCTACTAAATGGAGACTATGGCCTTCACCCTCTACAAACCACAAAAGACCCACTTCCTTGATCCATGTTCGCATAGCTTTTCCGTTTTTGATAACGGTGGCGCTTTCCGTACGGTTGTCCAAGTATCCGGTCATCTTCATGTTGATGTGGAGGTTGGAGTCCGAAACAAGACAAAAGCTTTTGTCGGGTTCTCCACTAAAATCATAGTGTGTGCCGTGTGCACCGACCAAATGAGGATCGTCATTTACTGTCGCTTTGCATTTTCCACCGACTTTTGTCTTGACCAAAACGTTGTTCGTACATTCTGGGCCCTTTCCTCCGCGGTACACAAAGCATAGACCTCCATAGGCTCCCCTGGAAAACACAATCCCAGAAAATCATGGTTAATTTGGTTAATTGGAGTGTTTTTGAGTTTATTTGAGTTAATTCGAGTTAATTGGGCGACCGAGAAGTTGGATCGCAAAAAATACCAAATCTGAAAACAAAAAGATCTTTAAGACATGATGGAATTGACGCGATAATTATTGGCTTGAATTGAACTTATTCATGTTTTGAAAAAAAGAGACAAAGTGGTGAAAGATCGACTTGACATAAGTGTGCTATTCATTTGATACAAATTATAGACTTAAGGCTTCCACAATTATCCATAATTATACATTGAACAGTGGAAGGAAATTAAAAGTCGTGGGCAATTAATGAAATTTGATATTATTGCATTCATAGTACATCACGAGTTCCTTGTTCATCTTATTCTCTTAAAACTAAAGGTTTGAGGGAAATGCTTTCTCCTTACAAGTTAAGCCATTGCCAAAAAGTACACTTCGACGCATCTTTGCATTTAAGGCAACATTTTTCTGCGGAACCCTTTTTGAACGCTCGAATATTAGCGTTGACCACCGTGTCATCGGGCAGGTCACCCGACAAATAAAACGCGGCCGTTCCGTACCCCACCAGTAACGGACAGCCGGACGGAATCTGTTCACAGAAACGGACATAGAACTCGTTCAGCGTCGATCAAACTAAGCTGATTCCCATGCCCTTCATTTAAGCAGCACTATTTACCACAAAAAAAAAAATTTCTCACAAAAAAAAATAAAAAAATAACTATAATAAATAAAAAAATAAAAAATCTGTACTTACCACAAATTTTCCCTTGAGGCCTCCTTTTTTGCAGGATCCCGTGTTGCAGCCATTATTGTCGCGGTAATTAGGGCATTGAGCTGTCACGACTACGCCGCCCACGAGAGCAAGGAGGAGGAGGGAAGAGACCAAGCTGTTTGCCGCCATGGCTGGCAAGACTTGGAGGGGAAAGGGGATAGAGACAGAGAAGGGAAGAAAGATGGGAGAAGAAAAGAGGAAAAGATGTGGGAAAGAGGTGTGGTAAAAAAGTGAGAGGCGAGGGAAAGAAGAAGCAAAGAAGAGAGAAGGGGAAGAGAAGGAGAGACGAGAGAATTGTAAATCTTCAACTTGGTTTTCTAATTTATAGTTTTCTTACAAAAACGTACGATCCTGTGAAGTAAGGCGTGAGTTAATACGTGTCGGTGATGACGTGGTGAAATAGGTTCAGAAAATCAAAGAAAAAGGACGGACATCTGTACGATTGATGTAATTTTAAGAGAATTCGTACATCCTGGATCTCCGCCTGAAATGTCGGTTACGTACTATAGATGGCCGGTGGCCAGGTGGACCTCAGGAGAAAAACACACATGTCGTGTTTCTCAGAGTGATGACTGTGACGTTATGAACTGGTCAGCAGGTTTACTTTACATGACGACAAATTGTATTGTTGTCGACAAAGTTATTGAAATCCTTAACCAACATAAATTTGTTCGCACTCCGCAAGTTTGATTTGCAGTAACCGAAAGACCTATGCGGACAGGATTAGCGTGTTTCCATTGGATACTGAGGCCTCCGTACCGGTGTCCCGAACCAAAAAGTTAACGAACCAAGTCCTCACTAATAAACGCGGCAAAGAAACGGAGAGCTCTCGGTTTCCATGGAAACACGCCCTACTTGCGGCACCGTAAAAGCCATCCTGGCGAACACAAAATGACAAAATCCTTTCCATTAAAAGTTTGAAACCGAGAGCCTTCGGTTACAGTGTTAGGAATAACCGCGTCATCACAGTAGAATATAGTTGTTCAAATCGCGTTATTTTTTCCTTTTTTCCGATTGAAACGTATAATTCGTGACTTTTGAAAAAATAGTAAATAAACGTGTACTGTAAACTGAAACTGAAAATTTACGGAAACCTGTAAACAAATTACTGTAACTGTACATTTTTTAACGGATATGTATGTAATAAAACGGGAAATATGCGTTGTACTTATTGGTACTTTCTGTTCAGTGAACTGAACAGGAATACCATGGAAGTTGTACATTATATAATCGAAAATGTACGGACATTTTCAAAAAGAGACGTTGAACGTCACAATAATTTCGCGCGTTCAGTTTGAAATTTGTACGGGCGTCTTCTTCAACTTTTTTTGAAAGAAGACGCCATGGAACATTGAAAACAAAACCTTGAGGAAGGCGCTTCCCCATATCCTACCCTCCTCCCTCCCAAGCCTTTTACTATCCTCGCGTCCAGACTTCGACAAAAACAATCATGCCCAGAAATCGAGGAGAGGTGTGGGAGCACGTGAAGGCTGCAGAGTAGAGTAGAGATAGACAAAAAATATGTATATATTTTTTTTTATTAATGTGATCGATCTTTATTAAATATCTTGTTTTTCTATGTCGTGCAAATTGCTGAATGTGAAAAATGTCATTTGTTCTTGGTCTGTATTTTATTTTTTTGGAGTTATGCGTTGTCTGCAAGATAGAGAAAGAAGGCAGACAGAAGGCGGCCATGTTTGTCTGTCAGATAGGCTCGGACACTCGAAATTTCATAAAATTTTACCCTCGTGGCATTCGAACCCGGGTACGTGAAGTGCGTAGCGTGCCCTAAGGTGAACGACTGCACTACCAGTTGGTGAAGAAGTTTCGATACCAGCAAGTAGTGTGATAAAAATATAAAGAGTTTAGTGTTTTACTGCTCATTTAACGGGAAAAACTTGCAAACTGCGTTATATGTAATAGTTTTTTGTTTTTTAATGTACGGAATAGTACGGAAGGAAATTCATTAACGATTATTTGCGATTTGATCAAAAGGTTCAACGCGCTTGTTACGTATAATTCGTCGCGTACGGTACGTTCGCACTAATCGCCGTGAACAACTATGGACAACAATAAACCGTTAAGTATGCGTACAGTACGAGTTTAGTTTTTGGGTGCACCGTGCAAGCAAGATATTTGGCATCAACTTGTTTGACGTCTTAGTACGGGAATTTAAACGTCACGGGCTCCTGTCTTTTCGTCTAGAGCCCTAAGCATCTTTAAGCGTCAACTCTATTTTAAAGTATAAAGTAAAATACACGATACCCACCATTAATTACTTGACACTCGGTACTTGAAATATGTTACAGTTGTAGACGTCTACAAAATGTGAGACAGCATACGAAACAAAATGTAGACGACTACGAAACTTTGTACAATTGTTGACGTCTAAAAAAACGGAGACAGTTGTCGACGTCGAGGTTCTTGTGACATTGTAGCGAAGTCATGCTACCTTGTGATGTCATGAGTATGTAAACTTTCCGCCACGGCTTCCCGATTTTTTTTTCTTATCTTTTGTCATTCGATATGTCATCAAACTAACACAAAAAACATTCAAAAAAAAGAAAATATATATACATATATATATATATATATATATATATATATATATATCTTTCATTTGATACTATTATCGTTGCATTTCATTTAGACAAGAGAGAAAAAGGAGCGCTCGAGTGAGAAAAAGCGGGAGAGACGAGGATGACATAAACTTTTGCGAAGGACCCGTGAATGAAAGTGGAGGTCCGAGACCCTAACGATATTTCGTACATGCTTGTCATTTTCGTACATACAAGCACGTGATGAGCAGTGAAAAAAATAGCGTGTACACTCTCTCGTGCATTTTTTTTTTGAAGACGTCTCATGTGTGCAATCTCGATTTTCTATTCGTCAATAAAGTATTATTTTAATAAAAAGCAGGTTGCGATTAGATTCCAGTACAAGTGTGAATATGAGCTGGTGTGACGTGGAAGTGGGTCGAAATAATATTACGCCAAACTGACGTACTATCCAAGTTCCAAGATGAGGCAAAATATACTTTGGTTCTTGCCCGTTTTTCGTACGGCGTAAGATTTTCTCGTTGCAAGTCCCAATTTTTGTGAAAACGACGGAAAAAGAACCCTTACTTGAACACATGGGCACACACCCTTAGGGTACTTTTGCATGTGCTAAAACTACAATTATGTTCTGTCGTTTTCCTCCATAATTTAGAAAAAAACGAGAAAACCCGCAGCCGTATCAAAAAATTGAGATTACTACCTTACATGTTGCGTTACCTTGAAACTTTATATGTACTAGAGTTGCGATGCAGTTTGTCGTCTAGCGTGTATCGGCCCACTTTCGCGTCCTTTGAGCTCATCTTCAAACTTTATATAAAATCACCTCGCGAGGTGATTTTAAATAAAGTATCACGAGTGAAGTGATATTGGATATCTATATGTTTAGTGCGTGTATGATGGATAGGGTTTTTCATAAGAGCCAATGCTCCCTGAGAATCACAAAAAATGGAGGTGGGAGATGAAGGGGGAAAAGAAAGATCAGAAAGAAGGCGTCGAAACCAAATAGCTGATTTTGTAGCAGTAGTGCCAGCCATATATTCCGCCTCCGTCGAGGAAAGAGCAACAGTGGCTTGCTTGCGGGACGACCAAGAGATAAGACCACCTCCTAAAGAAAAACACACACCGGAAATGGAGCGACGATCATCGGGTTGATTACCCCAGTCCGCATCGCAAAAACCAATAATGGAAGTGTCCGGAGAAAAGGAAGAGGAGGAAGGTGAAGGAGGAGAAGAAAGAGAAAAGGTGAGATGAAGATGCTTTGTGCCTTGGAGATAGCGAAGGACACGCTTGGCGGCTTGAAGATGGGTTTGAGTGGCACAATGAGAAAATTGAGACAAAAGACAAACTGCGATACAAATATCCGGTCGTGTACCAAGCATAGCATACATCAATTTTCCTATAATAGACCGATAAAGTGAGCTTATATCTCCTTGGGCATTCCCATCGGAGGACATTTTGGTGAGAGTGGTGTTAGGATCAAGAGGAGTAGGCACGGGATTGCAATCGGACGTGTCAAAGTGCTCAAGGAGATCGAGAATGTAATGCTCTTGACTCATTTGCAAAATGCGTGCAGACCGTTGACGTAAAATAGTGATGCCTAAGCAATAGTCAAGATCACCTAAGTCTGTCATAGGCCAATAGGAAGAGAGAATGCCTTTGACCTGATGAATGGAGGACTTACTAGGACCTGCGAGAATCAAATCGTCCACGTAAATAATTATAATGATTAACTGATCCCCTGTACCTCTAATATAAATTCCTGGATCCGCACTAATTTCCCTAAAACCTTCTTTGATTAATGCTGCGACAAGAGTCTGATGCCAAACTCTAGGCGCCTGCTTAAGACCGTAAATGGATTTACGCAAATGACAAACAAGTGTATCAGAACCAGGTACAGCGTATCCAGGTGGTTGTTCCATAAAAATATCTTCTGAAAGACTGCCATGAAGAAAGGCGGTTTCGACGTCGAGTTGTTGTAACTCCCAGTCATGAAGTGCAGCAAGAGACAAAATAGTACGGATAGAGTCAAACTTTGCGACAGGGGCAAAAGTTTCGTTGTAGTCAATGCCCTCTGTCTGTAAGTATCCTTTGGCCACTAGGCGTGCCTTGTAACGGTCGACGGATCCATCTGCCAACCGTTTAATCTTAAAAACCCATTTGGATCCAATCGCACGTCGATTTGGTGGAAGTGTGCAAAGCGTCCAGGTATTATTCGACATCAATGCATCGTACTCTTGAGTAGCAGCAAGTCGCCACTTGTCGGCATCGGGTCGTTTCAAAGCCATAGTCAATGTAGGAGGATCTTTGGCGTCGACAAGGTTGGCGTGGGCAAGATTCTCGCGAATCTTCCAAGTCGGTTGAATAAGACGCGTACTTTGACGTACGGCAAGCTGTTCGACAGGTGGCGTCAACGGCGTAACAAGGACCGTATTACGAACCAATCTGGGCGGCGGAAAATTGTCCGGAGCGTCAAGCAAAAAATTTGTCGTTTCAGGGACTGAAGTGTCACTCGCCGCGGTCCGTACCACAGGTGAAATTTCGGATTGTACCTGGCGTGAAAAATCTCCGCAATTCCCGGGCGTGACAGAATCTGAAAGTGGAGAGATACTGGAGGAAATTGGAGAAATGTGAGGGATTAAAGGAGGCGTAGAAGGGGAAGGTGTTAAAGGGGGCGTAGGCAAGGTAGTAACATAATTAGTGAGGATAGTTTCATAAGGAGGGAATAAACTGGGTAAAGGAGTGAGTGGTAAATCGGGTACAAGCGTGCGTAAGAGAGGAGTTTCATGAAAAATAACATCACGTGTGGTGATAATTCGGAGGGAAGAGGGACACCAAATGCGATAAGCTTTGGAATTAGGGGAATATCCCACAAAAAATCCGCGCATGGCTCGAGCACCTAATTTGCCATTGGAAGGGGGAAGAATCTTATAGTATGCTTCGCACCCAAAAATGCGGAGGTGAGAAACATCGGGTTTAGTACCATGCCAAGCCTCAAAAGGGGTTTTGTTAGAAAGAGAAGAAGTAGGAAAGCGATTGCGAAGATAAGAGGAGGTTAGTAATGCTTCAGCCCAAAAATGGAATGGTAAGGAAGCAAAGTGAAGTAAAGAGCGAGACATATTAATGAGAGTGCGGTTTAGGCGCTAAGCATCACCATTTTGCTGCGGGGAATGAGGAGAAGTTTTGTGGTGAAAAATGCCATGCGATAGTAAGTACTCAGAAAAAGCATTAGAAACAAAATCGCCCCCATTATCTGTGCGTATGGTTTTGATGCGAGAGGATAAGTGATTTTCGACAAGTGCTCTGAAGTGTTGAAAATGAGTAAAAACTTCGGATTTATGGCTCATGAAGTAAATGTATGTAAAACGAGAAAAGTCATCAATAAAAGTGAGGAAATAAGAGGCACCACCAAGGCTTTGTATGGGAAAAGGACCGCACACATCACTATGAATGAGATCAAGGGGAGCCAAAGAGTGAGAAGAAGAAGAAGGAAAAGGTAAGCGAAGCATTTTTCCAAGAATAGAACCATGACAGAAATCAATTTTGTTCTCATTAAATAGAGTGATTTCGAGTACAAGCCCTTTACTAAGAGAAGCTAGGCTTGCACCATTAAGGTGGCCAAATCGAAGATGCCATGCGAGGAAGGAGGAAGAAGAGGGAGAATGAGCCAAAGACGCATGAGCGACATCATTAAAAAAATCTAAAATATAGAGATTTCCTAACCGAGTTCCACTACCTATGAGATCTCTTTTAGAAGAAAAGAATTGAACATTGGATTTAGTAATGATGCCCAAACTCCCATGGCGTAAAGCCGAACGAGCTGAAAAAATATTTTTTTTGAGGTCAGGGACAAAATAAACCTTGTCCAAGATTATTGGACGAGAAGCGTGCGAACCGATATTAAAATGCATCTGTCCAACGAGAGTGGAAGTTAGTTCCATGTTGTTTCCAAGAAAAATTCGTAAAGGAACTTGAAGGGGAACAACATTGTTGTTCTGAGACAACTGCTGGCACTGAAGATGAAGAAGATGCAGCAGTAGTCATCGTAGAACAAATCAAGAGAGGAAGCTTCCACAAATACCGATGGCTGAACAGAAACTTTGACAGACTATAACTTTCAGAAAAAGATGAGATGCACCGGAATCAATAAGCTAATCAGACAATTTACCTGATAAAAGAGCAATTGAATCTTTCTCCCGCCAAGAAGTGACAGTATTCGCGGTGTCAGTAAAAGTAGCATCACCGACAGCAGGTAGGACAAACATTGCAACAGCGCCATTGATGTGATCCCAAATCTTTTCGAAAGAAAACAAATGCTTGATTTGAAATTTCCAATCATAAAAATTGTCGCCATGGAATTTAGGGACAGAATTGGATAGAGACGAAGGGCTAGGCCCATAACCTATTGAATTTGAAGTCATAATTGACGAGAAAGTAATATGACAAAATAGCAAAGAACCCAAAAGAAAAAGAAAAGACAAGATAGAGAAAGACCAGAGAGTAACGACAAACTAGAGTACAAGAGAGAGGTTTGTCGTTTGGGTGTCTTTTGATTGAATAAATCTACAATTAGACACACGGGAGTCTTATAGTAAGACCGAAAAGAAATTGTAGCCGAAATGGCTCTAGAAGGTACAACTAAACAGGTGAAACCTAGGAAGGTACATCTAGGTACGCTAAAAGGAATCTAAGTCAAAGAAGATTCCTAATTAAAAATAATAAAAACTAACAAAGGTATGTACATTCAACTAAATAAAGTACAAAAATCATTAAACTGCAGTACAAGACTAATAGCGTAGAGAGAAAGACACTAAAGTAGTGTAGAACATAATAAATACTAAATGATGCTTTAAGTGAATTCTAACAATATTATCCTCACTCAGTGTTATACCATATTTTTTATATAAATACCAATTTTTACACAAATACTCAAGCGGAGTAAAAACTTTTCGTGGAAAAATGGTTTCACTCCACATAGAGTTACGAGTTGACATTCGTCTTTTAAAACGTAAAATAATTTTTTATAGTGAATTACGAATCCTAGGAAGATTTGCCAAAGAGTGTGAAACTTCGATTGGAACATTAACAATCCCACCAACAATCCCAAATTGACCATGTCAAATCTTTAAATGTTTAATTACCATAAAATGGATACGAGGAACAATTAATTGTTACTCTATCATACTCAAATTTTTTAGACAATCTTTTTGATTTGGAAATTTCATTTCATTAGCAACAAAAGTAATGGAATTTTATTACTTTTTAATGATTTTTTACACATCATAAATAAAATAATCATTAGCCACCAATTTATCAAATTGAATATGATCGTTTGATTCATTAGGAAAAGTTTCAATGTCTATGTGTAAAAAATTTGAAACATAACCACAAAAGAAATAGTTGTTTCCAACGACAACATTAAAAAAAATGACCTTTTTCAATTTTTTTACGAAACAATGTTTTAATTTATTAAATTCATCAGAATAAAACTTAATATTTATAACAGTAATAGCGGATTGAACTTGTTTATAAAGAGGTATTTAGGTGTTATGATTATAGATTTCTTAATTTTGTAGACGTCCGCAAAAGAATCACGCTATTTGGAGTTATATTTTAAAAGTTATAGTGTTGGGTGTATTTAGGTGACAGCGTGGGGTCTAAATAGCGAGTGGGTATCATTGAAACGTGTTAAGGGTAAAATTAGTACCGAAATTTTTTGTGTACGTTTCATAAAGTTAAAATGAAACGTTTAGTATGCACGGTGGTTCGTTTTGTACAAATTTAGTACGAAACGTCACTTTCACTTAGGGAATTTCATATGAAGTTTATCGTGCGAAATTTGTTACTCACAATCGTGCGAGGTCGCGTTTCGTTTGGCGCGCAATTTTGCACGTAAATGTTACGTAGTTAAACGTAACGTTTGATTGGTTAGTAAAGTGCTAAGTAGTTAGTAAGAGATTTCGCACGTTTTTGCATTGGTCAGTCTAAGTCCTTGCTGATCAATGATTGGCCCAGGTAAAAGCCTGTTAAAACGGAGCGTTGAGCGTTGACTCTGGCCTGGCAAGTCCAGGACAATGATGGATAAATAGTGAAGTGTAAGAGGAGAGTAGACATCTTTTCCTTTGGAAAACTTTGTGGAATTTCCGGCTGATCTTGGTCCTGAGCGATTAATACCAAATTGGAGAAAAGGCATTACTGCATTGAAATCTCTTACTAACTAAATAGTGTTTTAGTAGTTAAGAGATAGAATTATTAACAGTGGAGAGTAGTGGAAAACACTTTAACAAGAAAGGTTGAGCCACGAGGGCAAACGAACAACCTAATGTTATGTGGACATAAGCTTCTTCTAATTTAAAGTTTATCCTTATGTGAGTGTGGTCCAATGTGGATGTGTATTTTCCAATGTGTGGAATGTGTGGTTAGGATTGTTTGTAGTAATGGGATTTTTTGAGAGGTAGGAGATCATATTACATATGGTATAAAAGCTTTGGTTAGAAACGAAGGAGAAGTTTGCTCACCCGAAAATCGACTGTCGTGACCGGTGAGGGTGCTCTAACCTGTGTCGGTAGAACCACAATGTGAAGAGGTAGGGGATTGGAGGGAAACTAAGTGACTACACAACCAGTGGGCGTTGGTTAGATTGAGGGCGTGCTTAGGTCCTCAAGACTAAGGCGAGTTGGGCAGTGTAGCCACAGTTGAAGCACACTCCAATTACCTAGAGGCCAAACAAACGTGCCTTCTCCTAGCAATGATTCATTTTTAGAGGGCTAGAAGCCATGAAGGGTGAGGATGTTAGGATTAGAGAGTAAAAGATCTTGATGTAGTGGGAAATGGGAACTTTGCTAAGGTTGGAGAAGGAAAGTGGAGCACTTTGCTTCTTCAAGAGCAAAGGAGTCCAGAAATGACTTAAAACTTTTCAAACCCTAAATATTACCTTTGAGAGATTTTAGTGTTGCAAAATTTGTGGGGAAATTCTAACCTTTGTGTTTCAATTTTGAGGAAATTGCAGAATTGAATTCGCAGTAACTTACTTTTAATGTCTTTTTGATTTCAGAGATTTTGACCTTTTTGTCACAAGTCGTCATATTATCTGGTCAAAGATCGTCGCAAAGGGTCTGTTTTATTGCACGGATTCCCTACAAGTACATGGTTTTCGTGCAAGCCTCCATACATGTGTGGGACCTTGGGCACCCCTTCGGCACCCTCGACGGCCTTCGACAACTTGCGTGATTGTTTATGCGAATAGATTTCATATGTCTAGGGTCATTTCCTATTTGTTTTGGTTGTTTTGTTTAATACAAGTCAAAAATGCCCGTTACACGGACACGGTTCTTTTTGTGTGTTTTTATGCTTGTATAGAGTTGTTGTATAGTATACAGTTGGGAACAACCACAGGCTGGTTTTTTGTTGAACTTAGTAATGTAAATTATATGTGGGAATAATTATTTAGCACAGATATAGATAATGTGCTTTTACATTGGCGCGCGAATGTGCAAAAACCGATTGTGGCAGACACAGGCCTAAGTGGTGTATTGATTGACCTTGTGCCTTGCTGATTGTCATAGCAAATTCTGCTTGAACTGGAAATTGTCGTCGTTTGATTTGAAACGGGAGAGTTTTTTCGTTGCTGATCATCGGTATGCGGGGAATAATTTTTTTGGTGTTTCGTGCTCCTGTAGTAAGTATTTTTGCCTGAATGCGGTTTTTGGAAAGACCCACCACTCGGAGTTTGGTTCCATTACAGAGTCCCTTTTTGCCATTGATGTTACGGAGCAGAATGATTGGTGTACTTGTTTCAAATTGATAAATGTTAATCAATATGTATTCAATAGTTGATTATATGTGTTATGTCAATTTGATTTAATTTATTGAAATTATAGATAGTGGTTTGTATTTATTTATGTAAATATTTATATTATTGTATAGAGATATATATAACCATGTGACTTATCATTGGTTTGATTTATGTTAGAGACATTATTGATTGTGGATTATTGTTTGTGTAAATTTTCATATTAATGTTTATACATTTAGAAAATTGAGTGTTAAATGAAGTTAGGAGAATAAGTGATGTACCTGTTTTAAGTTTGAGGTTGTGCGGTGGAATGCCACTAATTGTTAAGGAGTTGAGGAATTCTTGTGGCAACAATAATTGTTGGTCAGATTCCTCGCTTACCACTGATTCTATAAAAATGTATTCATGTTCTTCTTCTGGTATTTTCTTCATCACCAAGTTGTTGACGATGTTAACATCCACATTGCGAGGAGATAGTATAGCTCGATCTGAGAAGTATGCATCGCAAATGTAGTTCGTTGTTACTTTTGGAAAGGTGCATTGAATAAGGTTCTCCAAGTTTGTATTCGTGCCATTGCTTCTTTGTAGCAAAATATCTTTTGGGAGCTTTATGTACTCTTCTGTTAACCGTGGGTGTGGTTCGTGTCGCCCCTCCCCAACTTGAAGCAAGAAGTCGGCAAATTCTTGGAGTGTTTTGGCGGTAATGTCATCTTGAGCTGTGCGAACGCAAATATTTATTTTCAGTGTTAGATTGTATAACAATTAGGAATCAATCAAGAGTCAATTAAGGAAGAATAAATTAAGAGAAGTGTAATGTTTAAAGATTGAGTTAATATGAGTTTATGTGATTGAGTATTTAAGTTCTCTCTATCTTGGATTATGCGCTTTTGATGTGTTGTAATGTTTGATTTCATTTTAATATCGCTTCCGCATTGAGACATTTAAGTATTTGTGAGCGCATTCCGATTGACTCTTATTCTTATCGCATGTTAAACTTAAATAGGCGTATTAACGTCTACACACGTTACAACACATAACATGGCTATACACAATACAACATCAACCATGACATAATTCAATGTCAACACAAACACGTCACAAACTCTTTCAAACTTCAAAAGTGAATTAACGTACATTAAGTGAATTATCATACGTTACTAATATCTACACATTATGCATCACTTACCTTAGTAAAATTTTCTTTGAACACATGTGGGTTGAGGCGTCAGTTGAGCCGAGATGGCACGGCCGCTCTAGAGTTGCCAAGTCCAAAGGTAAACTGTTCAGCCGATTAGCTTTCAACTGAGCAGGTACTTAATGTTGTGAATGTATTTTTTGTGTTTCAGCCTGAATACTACGGATGTACGCCGTGAGGTTATTACTCAATCGAAGGTTCTTTTTGTGGTTTCGAAACGATACATTTTGCCGGCAGTATGGCAAAACATTTCGAAACGGCCTATTTTGGAAGTTTGGCGGCCGGTGAGGTTAATACTTAATCGGTTCGTAGATTGTCCGTTTGTAAACCCAATCGACACTTAATCGACAGCGGTTGTTGTTTGTAAACTCAATCGACGCCACCATGGAAGGCAGACACACAAAAATAAAAAAAGACAGACACACCGCCTATATAAAGGTTTCCTAGAAAGCAACCAAAGGTCTATAATTTATAGATAGGGATAAATAAACAAAAACAGATAAAATAAAGACTAAACGTACGGTCGCACGGAGAATAAAGGCGATGTGGATGCCTTTGGCACCCCTACGGGGCCAAAAAGTTGCAAGATTCAGTACACCTTGCATCGCTATTAGCGTTAACATTTTTTTTGCCTCTTAAAACATCTTTTCTCCGTACACACTTGTCATATTTTCGGATGGAGACCGACAATCGAAAGATGAGAATCATACCTTTCAGTTCAACCGCCAGATCCAAAATCCGACAAGTGTGTTTGGAGAAAAGATGTTTTAAGTCACAAAAAATACATAAACGCTAATAGCGATACACGGTGTATTGTACGCCGCTCGTTGTTCGTAGAGTGGATAACATTCATTGAGTTCAGACTCCACGAATCTGTCGCTCCACCAAGTTTTTTTCCTTCGGTGGAAGTACACCGTCCGTAATCAAAATCTTCTTCCCAATATGAATCGCAGTAGTCGTAACACTCCGGATCTCCACTTGATCAAAAGACTATAACTACCTTCAATGAACCAACCGAATTTTGAAGATTTGCTCGAAACCGTATCAAAAATATTCAGCCTTTTCCCAACACTCATGCAAGTAGAGCAGCCTATACCGAACATCCACTATTTATAGCTTATTTGACTTACAATAGTCATTTTTATGGTTTGAAAGAGCTGAAAATGGTTAAGCATCAAGTATCGAGAATCACTTTATAACTTGTTTTCAATATTTCTCCCGTATTGACGCGGTACTTTACAAAACATCACGAATGAAGTCAAATCTTAAATTGAATTTTATTGCTCCCATATCCGTCAACACGATCAGGGATTGAGAACTAACATGCCCCTAACACCTACAAGTATGACGTTGTTGGTCTTTGTATGAATAATCAGTCACAAAGTGCTCTTGTCTTTGGCACTTGTAGCATGTCACGCTCAAGATTCGATGTTTGTCTTTCCTTTGCCCGTATCCTAGTAGTCTTTTCATCTACCCTCAACACCACGGTCTCTCGCTGTTCCCATAACACTCATTTGTCTTTGGAGAGAATCGAGCTCCTAAGTCTTCGGTGTGCTCACATTAAGATTTTTTGTATTTCCAAATCTTCTATTTGTGCCTTCTCTCGGCTTCTCGATTAGTTTCAAGTAATTAACCCCGTAATCATATGTACCTTTTTCTTGGATTGAATGATCTCACTATAGTGCATAGACGTCTCTAAAAAATCATTGGGAAACTCATACAGGTTGTGATATTCCTCTAACACTCGACCGAGATTGGTGGGTTCGTGCACAAAAATATTCCATGTTCTAACACCATTACAATTAATTCGTTTATGTTGAATTTAAACTTGTTAAAACTCCTTGAACACAAAATTTTCCTTGTCTTGCAAACCTTTTTTGGATTGATTCTCTAATATTCTCCAACCCTCATGGATGGTAACATTGGTTAGGAATCGGTCATGCCCCTAATCAATAAAATTGCATCATTCATCTTGTAACTCACATATATTTAAGCAGCCAAGACTTTAAGCAGCCGTAACTTTTATGTATTGAGATTTTTCAAAGTCTTCTTTTAGCCACTAACCACCCTCCAATATTTCGTTAAAATGAGATGCCCTTGCATGATGTTTTTTCTAGACAATGTAACTCAAACCTCTAATAAAACTGGTATTTTAGCCATCTGGAAAGAGACCTTATTCCCTATTTCAATATATACTTCCAAGTCTTCTTCCTTAACTTTCTCCTTGCTTTCCCAATTTTGCTCTTTCGCTTGCTCGTTTTCACTTTTGAAACTCTCACGATCATTCAAAATAAAACATGTTTCCTCCTCATTTTTTTTCTTCTATTTTATTCCTTTACTTTTTACGTTTCCTTTCTTTGCAAGAAATATCAGCCAGTCTTTGAAATGCTTCTAAAGTTGTTATCCTAATCGGCACTGCTACCATCTGTTGGATTCCTAGTCGGAATCAAGCATCCGCAGATTTCAATGTTGTTTCAGTTTGTGGAGTACAATTGAATTCGAGTATGCACGTTATCATCGTAGTAATTTTCATTTAGATTTTTGTAATCTTTTGATCCGAATGTACGACCAATTTGTACCCGTTCATTTGGAAAGGCTTGGTAGCTCACGGTGGTAACTTAGGCTGTGTAGTCTATGGTTGGCACACTAATGCGTGAACCTGACCATCTTTTAAAAGAAATTTTGTTCAGTATTGCTTTTTGTTATTTTCTTACAATACATTAGTAATTTGTTGGGCTTAGTGGGATGAATGGAGTGAGTGAGTGATAGAAATGTATACTTTAATAATTTGGAAAAGCTTCGGCTAAATATAAGACTTTGGTCGATATCTTTTTGTCTTATGCAATGCGAATGCTTTTGTTGTTGCAAGTGTGCCTTCTTTCACTATCATTGATTTTGTCGATAAGCATCTAAGCAGGTATTACTCTGAGTCTTTTGTAAAAGTGGCTAGTGTGGTGGTAATATAGGGAAAAATAAAAATAAACCTACCTTTCACTCCTCCACTCCATCGATTGCCCCTCCCATCGATTCTTTGGATAAATTTCCATATGCCAAGGACCCTCGTAAAGAAGAAAACCCATTCAGTTTCTTGAGAGACAGATTTGAAGAGAATCTTGATCTACGATCTTTTGTTAATGCAAAAGTGGAGAGGAAAACAGATCCAATGATCGTTCGTGGATCTATTCTTAAAGTTTTTGTTACATAGATTTTGTGAGATTGATCAGAAGCTCAAGAAACTGCTTTGAGGTGATCCACGGACTAATGGAGATATGATGTGGGAAAAAGTATACTGACATAACGACATAAATCTACCAAAATACCTACAAATATATATCGATATCAAAATATAATATAACAACATACCAAAAGAAATATATTGATATACGGACACAAATATATGGATGATATACCAAAAAACATACCAATATAACGACAGAAATATAACGATATATCAATAAAATATAGCGATATATTGATGAAATATACCAATATACGGAGAGAAATACCGATATACCGAAAGAAATAGACCCATATACGGCAAGAAATATACTAATATACGGACAGCAATATACCGATATATCAACAGAAATATACTGATAAACTGACAAAACTATACCAATATACGGACAGAAATATACCGATATACAGACTAAACTATACCGATATACGGACAAAATAATATCGATACACCGTGAGAAAACAACCGAAACACCGACAAAAATATAATGATAAACTAACAGTTGTATACCAAAATCCGTAAGAAACATACTGATACACTGACACTGATATTTCGATATACCGTAAAAAATATAAATATATAAACAAAAATATACCGATATACGGACAAAAGTATACTGATATACGGAAAAAAATGATATACTGACAGAAACATATTGATATACGGACAGAAAAAAACCGATAAACCGAAAGAAATATACCGACATACCGAAAGAAATACACCAATATACCGAAAGAAATATACCGCTATACAGACAAAAATATACCGCTATACCAACAGATATATACCCATATACGGACAAAAATATACCAATATACGGACAGAAATATACCGATGCATCAACAAAAATATACCGAGACCGAAGAGATACACTAATATACTGACAGAATTCCCCGATATACCGGCACAAATATACCGATAGAAATATAATGACATACCGACAAAAACATACCGATATACGGACAAAAATATACCGATATACGGACCAAAATATACAGATAGACTTACAAAAATACACCTATATACGAATTGAAATACATCGATATACCAACAGAAATATACCAATATACCGACAGAAATATACCGATATACGGACAAAAATATACAGATATACCGACAAAAATATATTGATATGCCGACATAAATATACACACATACCGACAGAAAAATACGGATATTACGACAGAAATATATTGATATACCAACGGAAATATACCGATATACGGCGAGAAATATATCAATATACCAACAAATATATACTCATATACGGACATAAATATACCGATATATGGACAGAATTAAACCGATGCATCAACAAAAATCTACCGATATACCGTAAAAATACATATATATACCGACAGAATTATACCGATATACGAACAAAAAATACCAATATACGGACAGAAATATACCGATATATCAAAAAAAAAATACCAATACACGCACCGAAATATACCGATATACGCACAGAAATAGACCGATATACTGACAAAAATATTCTGATATACGCACAAAATTATACCAATATACTGACCGAAATACACCGATATACCGACAGAAATATACCGATATAAGGACAGTAATATACCGATATACCAACAAATATAATACCCGTATTCGGACAAAAATTTACCGATATACAGACAAAAATATACCAATCCATCAACAGAAATATAACGATATACCGAAAGAAATACACTTATATACCGACAAAAATACACCGATATACAGATAGAAATATACCGATACATGGACCCAAATATACGGATATACCGAAATGAATATACCGATATACCGACATAAATATACCGATATACTAACAAAAATATACCGATATACGTACAAAAATATACCGATGTAAAGACAAAAAAATACCCGATACAAGGACTATATACCGATATACCGAAAGAAATATACCGATATACACACAGCGGTAAAAAATTTATCGCGATAACACTGATACCGATAGTTATCGGTTATCGAACGGTCAGAGGTCTCGATACATTGGTCCGAGACCAACAAATTCTATATCGGCGATAACTGTAAAAAAATATAGTATGCATCCAATATTACTTTATAACATACTGTACTATATTATTAATTTTATATAGAGTGGCATGCCACGTATAAGAATCTGTTCCATATGGGTTTAACTGAAATTTATTACGCGCAGCGCAGCACATAGCTGTTGAAAAAATCAAAACAATACTTTATAGTTCTAAAACTATAGTACCGCAACAAAAAAATTGTATTACATTGTAAATTTGTTGAATCAAACTTTTTTGAAAACCAGACGAACAAATCAGTCAGAACTGACGAACAAATCAGTCAGATTTGCCGACATTTACCTTCACTATCTTCTGAAAAAAAATAACAGTCAGAAGGACATTTTGGAAGGGTATGGGAGCGTGGAACCCAAGTAAAACCACCTTAAATTAGAAATAATCAAAGAAATATCGTGATTTTTTACTGAAATCGGGGGGAAAGGGGTATGCGACGCGTCCGGGGGATAACACGTACAGTTTAGTGTACTGGCCGTACATTTATCTGTATGGTCTGTACAGTTATCGCCGATAATTATCAATATCGGTATTATCGCCGATAAGTTATCGATATTATCGGCTACTTATCGGCGATAACACTGATGTTGATATATCGTACCAATATATCGATTATCGGCAGCCCAAAAAAAGGCCCATATCGGTTATCGGCAAATCCTTACCTATACACAACATCAAAAATTTGGTCATTTTGGGCAATTTGGGTAATTTGGGCTGTTTGGGCAGTTTGTGCATTTTGGGCATTTTGTGTAGTTTGGGCATTTTGGATATTTTGGGCATTTTGGTGATTTGGGGCATTTTGGGTAGTTTAGGCATTTTGGGTAGTTTATCCACTATAAGTTTGGGCATAGCGGGCACTTTGTGCAGTTTGGACATTTTGTGTAGTTTGTGAAATTTGGGCATTTTGTGCAATTTGGGCACTTTGTTCACTTTTTACAAAAACCCTTCGGTATAATTTCGAAATTTGAGTGTTTCCTTATGTACAATGTTAGCCTAAGCCATATTTTTTTAAAAAACTGGTAATCACCAAATAAATGAACTTTATAATATTTTTATGAAATTTTACAATATTTTAATGAAACTCTATAATGTTTTTATAGAATTTTTGAAATCCTAAAGTTAGTTGCAAATCATATATAATCCGTCTGCTAAGTTTAATTGACGTTTACTATCCAGTAGAGAGTCATCAGAGCAGATATGATTTGTTGTAAACGTCAAGCTGAAAACGCGAAAAATTTGTTACGTGTTGGTATATACTAAGAAAGGACATTCGTTATTGGCAGGCGTCTTGTAAAAAAAAACGTACTTTTGCAAGTGTATTTGTTTAGCTGATTGCTCTATCCTTGCCGGCATGTACATGTAAATGTTTTTGCCAAGCCATATTTCTCCCCCGCGACGCCAAACGGTTTGGGCGTGACAAGTCGAGTAGGTGCTTTTCAAAGATTTTATCTTCTAATCAAACACGAGTGGCTTCGAGAACCTTTATGGTGGCTTGAAATGACTGATTTAGGCCAAAAAGTCAGGGGCCCGCTCTGCACTTTCAATAAGTTTGAAGTTTCAATCTACCAGGAATAAAGGTGTAGGGCCGAAGCGAAATTTTTGAGTCAGGTCAACAAACATCAGGTGCGCGTTTCGTGGGACCGGTGCTACTCCAAGTTAGGGCGCTTTCATCTCTTTCATAATAGCTATGAATTCAAAACATAGAGTTTGACAAATTCACACTCTTTCACTTATCAATTCATTTGATATCTACTTCAAGGATACCTCTTTCCAAGACCTATACAATAAGCATGTATAGACCGAAAGACCTAATCTACGCAGGATTTTGATTCCCCAATGTTGTTATTATATACGCCAAAAGGGAATTGGAGGACGTAACTACGGCCAGGATTGTCAAAATCTAGTAGTCTAAAATGCTATAGAAAGTGCTAAACTTCCTTTTAAAGGTCTGACTAATATACCTGGACTAACCTCTAATTCCCACTCTTATGTGAAGCTCCAAATGATTCAACGACACGGTAATGCACTTCATCCTTGTGACGTAAATCCATAGAAGCAAAAGAAATTCCCGAATGCGAATACTCACTAACCTTAGACTACTTATCAAAGTAAGACTAGACTTTTGACTTTAAAGCCATACTTGTACTTGGGAAATGAATCCGCGATATTAACTATCTTCTCAATTGCTTTTACTTTTCAGTACGCTCAAGTTATAAAAACATAATTCATGACTTTGTTCCGTGTGTAGTTCTCTTTAAATTCAACGTTGTCATCCATTTTTCGTCTCGAAATAGATAACAGTAAAATACCGAATGTTACATTCTCTTCCTAGGCCCATCTTTCAAGGCCTTGTATTACTGTATTGCACGTTATTTTTCTTGAACAAATTTTCAAAGGGTCGTCCTTCTCAAAAATCTCAGTAAATTCTTTAACTAACCGATGTGCTTACATAATAGAAGGCCAAAGAGTAAAAAATTCCACGTCAATTATGGTTTTTGATCAAAATCAATACATGCCGTCATAAATAAAGACATATCATAATAAATTTGTGGGAACTCAATAAAATGAAAGCAAAAAGGGCCAAGTCCACGCCATGTTACAAATATATTTTCATTGAAACTTCATACAGTTAAAATTATAGAAATCGCGAATAAATATAAAGGTGTTTGTGAGATAAGTCACTTAAAACACTTATATTGCAAAAATACTATTGCAATGTCATACACGTGATAAACAAAAAACACAAAAGGGCAAGCAAAAGGTACCACAAACACGGATACTTACTAACGTTGCACAATATTAGCAATCAAAAGATGACTAACATTTTAGCTTAAAAGCCATGCCTAAAACAAGCGAATAAAAACTCCAAAATGTCTGTCAGTAGGCTAAAAGTATCATCGTCTCCATTTGTTAAGCTTTCCCATTGATATTGGTTCCAACAATGATAATTGCCATTTCCTTCACGTTTTTATTTTTACTTCCTCGACAGAGAGCGGGGACGAGGTGGGGTTTTTGAAGGAGGTGAAGGACGAGGGCGGGGATGAGGACTTGGGGATTTTGAAGGAAGAGATGGAGGAGGATGGGGACGAGGACGTGGTGATGGACGAGGGGGTGGAGGGGAGGAACGCGGAGGTGGTGGTGGCTTCACCACTGGAAAACCATAGAGAAAAGAAGACTCATCGTCAATCACAGAACCATCAATGTTTTCCAAAAAAACTCAGTTTCAATTATTGTCCCAACATGTGTTATGGTGTCTAATCATTTTTCTGTTTTGCATTGTTGTTTTTTTTAGTACCTAAACTTACACGACAATTTAAGACGATTGAGTTTAAGAGGAAGATAGAGAAAAGAAAAGGACTAGGTGGGAGAAGAAAAATAGAGTGAGGGGAAAAACTTTTGATGGCAAACGGATGTGATAAAAGTTGATTGGTGGAGAAATCGGGTGTGTACAGAGAAGTGCGGAGAAAATGAGATGGTATCTTTTATGTATATATTTTTACGGGCTATCTTTCAGTTTAGTGCAATTTTTTTTTTTCTGGATGACTTGTTCTCTCTAAACGTTCTAATTAGTTTGGTTTTAGAAAAAAACTTTACAAAGCTGCATACTTGTTTTTTTTTCACTATGCCATTGACAGCAAAAAAACCAGTGAACAAAATGGAGTTTTGAAATGCCTGTACAAGCCAATAGGAAGTAAGCAACATTTAGTGAAGAACTGCATAAAAAGCTTGCAAATTAATGTTATATTGCTAAACTTTATTTCCATACATACTGTTGTCAACCACAAAAAAGAAGTACAAGAAAATTTTGAAAAGAAGAATAAACGACAATATTACCTCGTGATTGGGGTTTTTATGGGTTTTTTGTATGTAATTTAAATAGGATTTCACTTCATTCTTTGTTCATGTTAGAAGCACACAGTGTTGGATCACAAAATACGTTATAGTTTCTTTCGAACAAAAACCTTGAACTATGGTCCACGAAATTAGCGTAGCAAGTTGACTTCGTCTAGAAGCATTCTTGTCCTCCACGGCGAATACGTGAAACTTAAATTGTTCAAAGTTTGCTCCAATACAACAATGGCGCCATAGTCAATGTTTTGTCAATTGCATTTTCTTATTTTGGGTTGTGTGATTTTTCTACCAACAAGACCAGAAAATGGACGGTGATGTATTTCATCGGCGAATTCGACCATCATATTTTTCATAAGCGGAATCGAAAATGTCTAAATTAATATGGTGCACAAAAATATACTTACCTTCTAACATGCTTAGCCGATAGTGGTGACTGTTTATAAACATGAAAAATATATCGTTTAAGTCTATAGAAAGGCCAATTTGGCATTGATTTAAACGAAGATATCTCATCACATGGATGAAACTTATGGATTTGAATTTTTTTTAATGTTTTTAATTAAAAACAGCCTCTTTAACCGAAGTTACTTTCATTTACTAAGGCTCTGTTGTGAAAATCTTAAAAGTAAACAACATGTATGAGAATAAAAGAAAACCTGTTCTTATGTTTGTGGATATTACAGTGGCTACTAGTTTGTATCTTGCCAAAAGAGGACATACCTTTGCAAATGAACTTGTTCGCTTGATTGTTGTAACCTTTTTTACATGCACATGAAGTCCCCTTAGTGCCAATAGAGCAAATACCGCCTCCCCCACAAGGACCTCCAGGTTGGGTCGCATTGTAGAACGCCTTACAGCCTCTTTTACTTCGTTGATTGACAGACTCGCATCCGGTTGGGACGCTTGAGCCAAAAAGGCAATTGGTTCGTAGCTCGCCACAAGATGGGCTCTCATTCACTGTGTTAATCGGCCCGGTGAGGTAGTTGTTTGAAATATTGCTGTAAACATGATCCGCCGTTGTAAGAAAATATTACTCGGCAAGCCATAAAAATTCATGATAACGCGTCTAAAAAATGAAGATGCTTAAGACGGCATCAACCTCCGTTCACTTAAAACAAAACACACAAAAGTTGTAGACTCTAAACCTTTTATGTCACAATTTTGATTTTAGTTTTGCTTATTAAAATATCACATGGAATACTCAATGACGCTATGGCCGACTGATGTAATTTTTTTCGGAAATATGAATAATGTGATTGCAACCGATTTTTTAGCTTTTATAAGTATTTTTTAGCCACTTGTGTTATCTAAAAATCACAACCAGTGGTGTTATTTCTCTAAAAAAAAAACATAAAATGGTTGTTTTAAATGGTAAAGAAATACGTAAAATAAAACAAAAGTAAAAAAAAATGTATATAGATTATTTTTCATTTATCATGTCAAAAAATCATCTGTTGGAGAATTTTACTGTTGAAATCATACGATGTGGTGTAATTTTTTTTGGAACAATGTGCACATTTTGGACGGTTCATTTTTTTCTTAATTATCAAATGAGCAAAAACATGTAAAACTGTTAAAAAAAGAAACAAATTCGCTAGAAAATGGAGAAAGAAAAAATTCAAGAAACTATACTCCATAGCTCGTATCACGATCCTCTCCCCACATTCCCGTTGCTAAAGCACAAAATTATTACAATCGCCAACCAATGAAGGAAAAAACCCCAAATAAAAAACAAAAGTAAACAAAAACACAGTTTTTAAATGTGATATTTCAACATAAGTTGTTATAACTATTGTAAACAACATTATTACGATTATTATAATACATATTTTAAATTCTTAGTTTATCCTTACTATTATTGTTCCCAATCAGACCTAAAAAATATTGTTACACGTGAATAATACTAAAATCTGAGTATGTAAAAAAAAAATGAAAGACTAGCGATAACGAGAATAAGAATAATAACAATAAGTGTGCCAAAACAAAAAAATAGAAAATGTCGAAAAAAAACAAAATCCAACACCAATGAAACCAAAAAACACTTCGTATTATATGGCTTTCTCACTATCATTTTTCCCTTAGTTCTTTCATTCAATGCATAGAAACAACATTCCACAATCCAATTTAAAAAAAAAAAAAAACTAAAAAATACAAAGAAAATTACACAATTGTGAAACAAGAGGTTCCCAATCCACATCTATTTCGATAGTAATCTCCTCATCCACCCCTCTCTCCACCTCACCGACTCCCTCCCTTTCCACCATCGAGTCACTAAAGTTTATGCAACTATATTTTTTTTTAAATAAAAACTAAGCAATAAATTAAGAAGCTATATTGACAAACAATGTTGTAGTGAACTGTATTTCGCAACAAACCATTTATATTTCGAACACATTTTTGATACGTAACACAACCAGAGTTGCCACGTGTCTTACAAAGAGGAAAGTTCTATCATTTCAACCATAGACGATGGAATGCCTCCAGTCAACTGGTTGTTATCTAAACGCCTGTGGCACAGAATTTGTGAAGCCAATAAAAAAAACTGGATTATTTTCAAATATCAAGGGACAAAAATACAATTGAATATTTTCCCACACACAATCACATCTGTTACATGCACCCCCACTCTCGAGTGCCGCTGCCATCCCTTTCCGCACTTTGCAACAACCTTACTCATTTTTTATTATTTCAAAAGGGTTAAAAAAAATAAATAAATAAACATAACCACACCAGATTGGTTCCAATTTCAACACTCTCACACCTTGCCCCTCAATTCTACGAGGACGTTCAATCTTTTAAAACTAAACATTCTCAAGTATTTAAATAGAGAAATGGCAGGTGAACATTCCAAAAAGAAAACAAAATCTGTACAAAATAAAATCTCAAATATCGTCGATAAAAAAATAGAAATTATAACTGTTTTCTTTACATTAAATCTAACATGGTCATGTAGAAGAAATAATATATATTGCTATACATTATTATCTATTTGAACTCTATATATATATAATTTGTTTACTTCCTATAATGTGTTTTTGTGACATTGATTATTCATTGTCGTTGCGTTTTAATATATTTTTTTATTTTTGCTTATTATTATTATCATGTTTATTTCTATTGTTATAATTTTTATCCTAAAAAAAAAGTACAAGGACATTTTAAAAGTTATTTTCTTATATGGTTTCTTATGACTATTAGTATTATCATCACTATTTTTGCAATTATCATTATTCTTATTTTTAATATATTCTTATTTGATCATTATTATTATTGTTCGCTATAAAACATTAGAAATATCATTGCAAGTGAATATTTTTAGCATGTGTAATTGAAATGAATAACTAATAAAAACTATTTTTAATATTTATAAAAATAAAAATGACAATTGTGCCAAAGAAAATAAAAGAAACATGTTGAAAAAAAAAAAACAACAAAACAAAAACAAACCAAAAATTACTTCACCCTATATGGTTTTTCTCACCCTCTATCCCTCGCCGCTCTTTCATCCAATGCATAGAATAAATAATCCGCAAAAAAAATCCACTAAAAAATAGACACACATTTGTGAAATGCGAGTTTTCCAATCCACATTTACTTCAATCATGATCCCCTCACCCATACCCCCCTCCACCCCACCGACTATCCCTCCTACCATCACTTAAACTTCTATTACTAGATTTTGTTAAACAACAACTAAGAAGCAAATAAATAAGCATCGACTTTGACAAACATAGATGTGGTGTAATCTATTTTGAAACAAACTACTTCTATTTGCAACACATTTTTGACGCGTAATGCAACCATAGTGTCATGTGACTTACCATGAATAGAGGGTTCTCAATTGACCGATGGACGATGGAATGCTTCCACTCAACTGGTTGTTATGTAGATAACTGTGACACCCGGCATCCCAAAACCAATCATAAAAAGAATGAAGTAAACTCAAAGATCGAAGGAAAAAAGCTCGAATATCAAAGGAAAAAAAACATTGCAATTTACAATTTCTTAGACACAGCCGCATTTGTTGAATGTACTCCTCTTTAGTGCGGTCGCCCTTTTTTTTCCCACTTTCCACAACCTCTCTTATTTTTTACTGTTTCAAAAAAGAAAAAAGAAAAATATATATACTTACATTCTAAATAAACGTAATCAATTTTCATCATTTATAGAATCTAAGAAAATAAACAAAAACAAAAAAATAATGATTTACAACACAAATTTGATACGTAACACAACCATACATTTTTTCGATAATTTTCATTTTAGCAATTGAAGATGGAATGTTTCCACTCAACTTGTTGTTCTCTAGACGTCTGTGACAACGACCATCCCAAAACCAATCATAAAACCGAAAAAATACCAATTTACAATTTCACACACAATTGGATTTGTTCAAATGCCATCGGCCTTCATACCACTTTTTCCATCAGTCTCTTCCCGCCAACCTCCCCACTATCCCAGCCTTTTGAACTCATTTTTCTACAAACTTCTCCCATTTTTCCCAATTTTATAAATGAAAAATTGAAGCCCACATGGCCATGTTTCATTAACTAATATAGATCTATAAAAAAAAAAAAAAAAACCAAAAAGTATTTATTAATCATGGCAAATTAGAAAACAAAAAATACATAATCCTTTCGCTTTCTTATCTTTTGCATCGCACAAGCTAAGTAATTTCCAATAAATTGAATAGGACATACAGAAAAGAATAAGCAAAAACCAACCGATCTTTTTTTTCTAAGTATTGGAGGGAAAAAAAAACCGTTGCAAATTGCATAGTTTCCAGACCACATGGCATTTGTCACTTCATCGCCTCCAACGTTGCATTGTATTAAATAAAAGTTGCATTTAAAGAAACTCAGTCAAGATAAAAGGTAAAAAAAATGAATTTGTTAAATGCAAGGTTTTCAATCCAAATTTATTTCCCCTCTTCTTCTCTAGCCTCACTTGCCGTCTTTTCTCGGCCTCCATCTTCCATGAATTCAATTTAGTTTCTACAGTAAAACCATGTAAAACATTATAGAATAACAATACTATACAACGAAAAATTTCTTAAGAAAAAATAAAATCGTGCATTGAATGTCAACGTGATAATTAAGCGAAAATTGATATTATATTTTTTCTCATTAAAAATGATAACCAAATTTATAATTAATTACGATAGAAATGATCACTTTAAATGATAAAGAAAGATGTATTTTTTATTAGTTATCGTAACAAACAATTATAACTTAATAACAGGACTTAGTAATCTTTATTATTTTTTAATATTGATTTTTGATTATTATTTTTATTATTTATTAATTTCTATAATTGATTATACACTTTTGATATGTAACACAGCCAAAATATGTTGTGTCTTACAGCCCTAAAAGGTTGTCGAGTTGACCGATGGACGATGGGATGCTTCCACTCAACTGGTTATTTTCAAGATATCTGTGGCACCATGCATCCACAAAATCATTCAATAAAAAATCTGAAAAAATTCAAATATTGAGCGAATAAAAACAGTATCAGTTTACATTTTTTCTACACACAATTGCATTCTTTCAATTGCACACCCCTCTCTCCCTTCTCCTCTATCTCTTTTTTTTGCTACATTATGTTATTCATTTTTTGCTGTTATATTAAAAGACATGAATCAACATAATTAAATTTCACAGCGCATTGATTTAGGAGAGAAAAAAACCAACAAAACAATCTTTGTAATTCATGTCATATTCCAAATTAGAAAAATATATGTTTCTCTATCTCTCTGTGAATACATGTATATTAATAATAAACAGGTGAGTATCTGTATTGATATTTTATCTACAAGATGTAACATATAAGACATGTTTTCGCATTTCAACAAGAAATGCCAAACACAAAATTGAAAGAATCAAAATAAAATGCAAAAATTGAAATAGAAACGAAATGCATAAATGTAGAAATGCATAACATGGCTAAATGCAAAATGTCAAGATACAAAATGCCAAAATGCAAAATGACCAAAGTTAAAACATTAAAACACATGAGTTGTCAAAACAACAAGAACATTAAATTACCAAATGCCAAAAATATAAGAAAATGTTGAAAATGGAGAAAATATAGCGACACATTAATCTTCAAAATGCAAGAAATGTTGAAATACAGAAAATGTAGAAATGAGGAAAATGTCGGAAATACGAAAATGTAGATTTTAAAAACATCTACAATTGTATGTAAAATATTGAAATACAAAAAAAAAAAAAATATTGAAAGTGACAAATGCATAAAATACCACAAAAAAATGATGAAATAAAACAATTACCAAAATCCAAAAAAAATATAAAAGCAAAAAAATGTGAAATACATAAACTGTCCAAATGCAAAAACATTGT
The DNA here is from genome assembly GCA_037447655.1 of Zygnema cylindricum. Lineage (NCBI taxonomy): Eukaryota > Viridiplantae > Streptophyta > Zygnematophyceae > Zygnematales > Zygnemataceae > Zygnema > Zygnema cylindricum. The sequence continues at coordinate 76,701 of JBBHKE010001732.1, forward strand.
GAAACACGGAAATTGTTGTTATGTTGAAAAGTTAAGAATGCAGGACTACTAAATAATAAAAACTTTATGAATTGAAGAAAATCTCGAACCACAAAAAATGTAGAGATACGGAAAATATCAAAAAGCAGTATTTGACGGAATTAAAAAAATGCACAAAAGCGAAAAGTGTCAAAATGAAGAAAATGTCGTAATACAATAAAACGTGAAAACGTAAAAAATGTCAAAATGCAAATAATCCCAAAATGCAAAAGAAATGTAAAAATTGAAAAATGAAGAAAGAAAGAAATGCCAAAGTGCAAAAAAATGCGAAAATAAAACCATCAAAATGTAGACAAATTGAAAATGCAAACGAAAATGAAATACGTTTAATATCCATATGAAACAAATGCTTAGATGTAAAAAATGACAATATGCACAATGTTCAAATGAAAAAAAAACCGAACATGCAAAAAATGTTGAAATGAAAAAATAAAAAAAATGTAAAAATACATAAAACGTCAAATACAAAGAATTCAAGAATACACAAAAAGCGGAAACAAAAAAATGTCAAAATGACATAATCTTTAAACTTTAAAAATGCAAAAAACGTTGAAATTCATCAAGTCTTCACATGCAAAGTATGCCAAAATCTAAAGGCCTGAAACGTTGAAACAAACGTCAAAACAAGAAAAAGTCGCTAAGTTCACAAAATATGTCGAATCCAAAATGTTTAAAGAAATGTTTAAAATTGAATACCGAAAAATGCCGCAACGTTTAACGTAAAACTGTTAAATTCAAAAATGTCGTTATAGAGAAGATGGCAAAGCGCAAGAAATGTCGAATAGTAACTACGATATACAGAAAATTTAAAATCGCAAAAAAATCAAAATGTCGAAAAGGCAAAAAGTACTAAAATGCAAAATTTGTCCAAACAACAAAAAAAAAAATATGCGAAATAAGTCAAAATTAGAAAAAATGTGGACAATAAAAATGTTGAAATTCAAAAAAATTCCGAATGCAAAAAATTCGGAAATAAAATAAAATGTTTAATTGTTGAAATACATAAAATTCCAAAATGCAAAAAAATAGAAAAATTTGAAATATGACGAAATGCGGAAAACACTAAAATACAAGATGCGTTGAAAGACAATTTACAAAAATGCAAAAAACGTAAAAACATATTATATGCCCAAATATCTTTTTATTTGAAATACCAAATATGTCGTAATGCAAAAAATGTCTTAATGTAAATAAATTCAATATGCAAAAAATGTCGACATACACTGATGGAAAAATTCAAAAAATGTCAAGATGCAAAAAAAAACGATATGCAAAAATTGTCGAAAAACACAATATGTCAAATTTCAAAGGTTGTCGATATACAAAAATGTTTGAAATGCAAAAAAATGTTGGAAAAAAAAATTATTGGGAAAACAAAATTTCAAAATACAAAAAACTCCGAAATGCTAAGATTGTTGATACACAGTTAAATTTCGAATACAAAAAGGGCCAAAATGTAGAAAAGGGTGAAATACAATGATAACCAAAAAAACAAAAAATGTTAAAGGATGGTATTTGGCAACATGCAGAACAAAAAAAAAATGGCAATCTAAAAAACGTCAATTCACAAAAAACTGTCAAAACATAACAAATATTAAAATGAAAAAAATGTTGAAATACAAAAACTGTCAAAATATAAAAAATGTCAACACAAACAGAAAATTGAAAAGCAAAAAATGTTGAAATACATAAAATGTTGACATGCACAATTTAGCGATTTATACAGAATGCCAAAATGCTGAAATACGAAATACAAAGAATGTTTATAATCTGAGTGTAGAATTGCAAAACATCTCAAAAAACAGAAAACGCCAAATTGAAAAAATTGTGAAAATGTAGAAAATACAAAATGCAAAATATATCGGAATGCCAAAAATGTCAAAATACAGAATGCCAAAACGATTAAAATGTGGAAGTAAATTCAATGTAAAAACAACCGACACCAAGAAAGGCGAAATACATAATATGCCAAAACACGGAAACACGGAAATCTGTTTGATTTAATTTCAAAATCATTTTTATGGAAAAGTTTTTATTAGTTATGACTACAAATGATTAGTATAGCTATTAAATTTAAATTGTTATTTTCATTGTTGATAATTGTTATTGTTGTTTTATTTAATCTCGTTATTTATCGTTATTTTATTTTTTTCAAATTACAAATTTTTAGTATTATTTATAATGAATTAGCATTACAATGCATTTGTTGCTTTTAAACATTGTTTTTCTTTGTTATCGGATATTTTCATATTTACATATAAGTATTTTTTTTATCAATATTTGATGATCCACACAAAGTACCTAAAAAAAAATAACATCTCGAAATTTTGCAGCATGAATTGCATATTCAAAATTGAAAAAGTATTATCCAAAAGAAAACAGAAAAAGAAACTTCAAAAAATGTGTTAATTTTCAAATAATAATAAAGTGGGATTTTAGATATTTTCGATGAGGAGAATTACTATTGCAAGTGAAAATTTCTTCTGGAAGTTAAATTTCGGAAAATAAAAAAAAAAACAAAAAAAAAATGATGCGTAACACAGCCATAGTGTGACGTGTCGTACATATATTGAACGGCTCCCATTTGACCAATGGACGATGGAATGCTTCCACTCAACTGGTTGTTAGACAAAATCCTGTGGCAAAGCATCCGCAAAACCAATAAAAATAAAAATGGGAAAACTGGGGAGAAATAACATCAAAAGACAAATTTTCCACTCAGATTGGTATTTTTTTTTATGCATCTCCCCTCCACGCTCCCTTTTCAACCATCACCCCTCCCCCCTTCCTCTTTGAAACCATCTTTCATTTTTTTTTTCAGTGTTATTAAGAAAAAAAAAACGAAAAAAACCAATGAAATCAACATAACCATTTTTTCAAAGGCAAAAGAAGTTTCAGAAAACAACAAAATATGATATTCCAAAAAGAATTCTTCATGAAACAAGTCAAGTACTTTGTTTTTTTATCTCCTCCACACACACATATCCATATGAAAAATGAACAACATGTGTAAAAATGTATGTTTATATTTTATTTATTCCATTTCAAATATCTAAATAGAAAAAACAACAGAAATAAGGTCGAGAATCGACTTGGAAAAAATACTATAAATTAAAGAAAAAAAAAATGCATATTCCAATATTTCCACACCATTTGGTTTTTGTCAAGCTCCTTGCCCCCCTCTTATTGCATAACAAAAAAATGTAAACCCCCATAAAAAAAAAGACTTATTGAAATATAGAAGGAAAAATGCACATTTGTTAAATGCGAGGTTTTTAACTCTATCTCTATCTCTAACTCTATCTCTCCTATCTAGAGTCAAAGAAATAAACTAGTGACCTTAGAATTACTTTTTCAACACTCTCCTTAATTCTTAGTCACTTTTAAGTCTCAATCCACAATTTCTCTACAAAAAAACAGTTTTGGAGAAGGCGCAAAATTTGTCATCATATCCGCCACCATTTCCCCATCACATTTGTATTCCAATTTTATGATTTTATTCTCAACTTTCTTCCTCACAGTGCTTAACGTGATATCCATGTGTTTAGCTTTAAAGTGATGCTTAGGAATTGCTGCAATTGCGATGGCGGCTAGATTATTACAAAACACACTTTGCACACCACTTTTCATAAATCCAAGCTCTTAGAGCAAGGATTTGACCCACATTAAATCTTTAACTGAAGCACAAGAGGCCATGTATTCAGCCTCCATAGTGGACTGAGGTATAACCTTTTGTTGCTTGCCGCTCCAACATCAAGCTCTAGACTCGACTTGCAAAACATACCCCGAAGTGCATCTTCTCATCAGCACATCCCCATAGCAGGCATCACTCTCAATGGTGATGTCAGTATTTTCCCCGCCCAAATGTAACCATATATCCTTGGTTCCTAGGAAGTATCTCATTACTCTATTTGCTGCCCCCTAAACTCTCTTCCTAAGATCATTTAGACTCTTATTTAGAAATTTGACAGTTGCGGCTATGTTCCGACGAGTACAATTCATACAGTAAATTAAACTCCCTATGGTTTGTCTACACGAAATGTGTTTTATGAACTCTCTCACTTCTTCATCCATTTGATCATCTAAGATTAACATTTCTCCCTCTAAGCTCCCCTCACATACCTTCTTTAAATCCATTGGAGTGGAGCAACTGTTGGCTTTCTCCATCTGAAACTTTTCAAACATTTTTTCTATTGTTTCTTTTTGGGTCATTTTTATCATTCTCTTTTCTCTATCTCTTTCCATGTGAATTCCTAAAATATATCTAGCCTCTCCTAGATCCTTTATATCAAATAGACTCATCAAATCCTTCTTTAACTTATTGATATATTCAATTGACTTACTCAAGACTAATAGATCTTCAACATAGACAACAATAAAAATTACACCATTTTCATCTTCAAATAAATAGATAAAATGGTCCGAACTAATTCGGATGTATCCTAGGTTAGTCAATAACTCATCCAACTTGATGTTCCATTGTCGCGACGCCTGCTAAAGTTTATACAAAGACTTGATCAACTTCCACACCATACTTTATTCTCCATTCTCCACAAAATCATCTGGTTCCTTCATGAATATTTCTTCCTCCAATTCTCCATGAAGAAAAGTTATTTTAATATCCATTTGGTGAACCTCTATGCTTTCCGTTACTGCCAGACTATGGAGACTGGAGCAAAGTTCTCCTCATAATCTATCCATTTTTTTGTGTAACCCTTTGCTACTAACCGAGCTTTGTATATTTGAATTGAATTATCTGGGTTCAGTTTTAGCTTAAGAATCCATTTACATCCGGTTTTCATCGGAGGGCAATCCACTAATTCATGTTATCTTCCATTATGATACCATTTCTATTATTGTCATCCATCTACTGCAGAGCTATTAATGGCTCTAATAAGTTTGAGGCTCATTCGGGTGTGACAGCTTTGTCAATTTGCTATTTACTTGTTTTTCTTAAAGTCTTTTACTTCTCTTTCTTCCTCCCTCAATTTCGGTTGCTAGTAGCTCCTCGACTCCCTATCTATAAAAACCGATTCAGTTGCTTTTACTTCACACTCTCCGTTGTGGAAATAAACTCTTTTTCCGATTAAGATTTTCCTGTTGTTGTACCTACATTGTCTTGATGAGTTGTCTCCTCCAGTACATCTTCTCTTTCAGAGTCATGGTCATTTTCAAATTTGATTTTTACAATTTTATTGTATTTTAATGGATCTACAGATTTCCTTTCATCCATTACTACTAGATGTTTTACCAAAATTGTATTTTTATGTCAAGATCATAGACTCTATATCCCTTTCCATCCTCATCATATCCCATAACATATTGGGTTTACCCTTTGCATCCAATTTCCACCTGGCTCTATAAAGGTTTAGACTGTATACATGACTTCTAAACACTTTCAACATTTAAATAAAATACATTTGGTTTCCTTCCTGTCGATCTTTGAAATGGTGTCTTATCCTTCACAGCTGAGGTGAGGACCCTATTTTTGAGATAATTAGCACAGTTCATTGCTTTAGCTTCTATTTTTTTGTCTGTCAACACAACTATAGCAATAATTGTTAAAGTTTGATTTAATCTTTCGTCTACCCCATTGTGTTCCGAGTTTTTAGGGACAGTTTTCTAATGTTGTATTCCCTCATCTTTCAAAAACGCTTGAAACTAATTAGAAGTGTACTCTCCTCTTTTATCACTCTTTATTCTTTTAATAGGAGTTTTATGGAGCTTATAACTCCACGTTTTATGTTCTTTAAGGTAACTTAAGGCTTCAAATTTGGACCTAAGATAATATACCCGAGGAAAACTAGACCAATTATCTGTAATAGTGAGCATTATCTCTTCCCTCCAGCTGATGGGACATTAGTTCGCCTCATATGTCAGTGTGAACTAGAAATGACACCTTTTCTCCCCTAAAAGTTGAAACTTTGGGAAAGGGCAACCTGTGCGCTTTCCCTTGTGCACACCCACTACAATTATACAAAATTTCACCAGTTGATGGGAAAATTAGCTGGCCCCAATATGTTTGTGTGAACTAGATCTAACACCATTTCTCCCCTAAAAGTTGCAACTCTGGAGAAGGGCAACCTAAAAGCTTTCCATTGTGCACACTCACTACAGTCATTCAAAATCTCATCAAATTCAAACTGAATCCCTTCTACCATTTTTTTTTTTCATTTCTTTTAGTCAATCTAAATGCACATGTCCCAACCTTTTATGCCATATCATTATTTCATTTACACAAGCATACAAAATTCATTTTTTTTCATTGCTTAAGATAATCCGAAACATGCCTTGACTTTTTTTTTGAGCTGTGACATATACCTCATTTTCAAACCTAATTGTTAACACACATTTTCTAGTTTTTGTCTCAAATTCCTTGTAATTTAAGACGGATGTACATATCAAATTTTTGTTAAACTGAGGAATATACAAAAAATTTGACAAGGTCACTATGGATACTTTTCCATCCACTATGACCCTTAAGGTCTACCAATCCCACTAAGCTAGTGGTGACAATTCTTCCATCCCCATCCTCTATCTCTACGAATGGAATCTTTTTCAGTGTTGTAAACCATTTTCCATCTATACACATATGCAGGAATGATCTTGAGTTAACGATCCACCCATCCTCGGGTGTTTCATTCCTACCACCGAAGGCACATTTTTGCCTTTTTGGATTTTCTGTCTCTATGTTTTTATTTCCAGTTTTTCATCAAGAAGCTCCTCAAACTCCTCGTCGAGTGTTTCCTCATCACTCTACCCACTAGTGTTGCCACAAGTGCCTTTTTTTTCCCTCTTTGGCTAGAATTTGCCTGTCCATTCTTCATTCGTAGCTCAGCCAATCTGGTGCAATCTGCCATGTAATGCCGGGGTTTCTTACAAAAATGGCATACTCCCTTTGGGGACCCTTTCCTAGTCTCTCAATTTGTTTTCCTTTTCCCCCTCCACCAAAAGGCTTGTAAGGTTTCTTTCCATCTTGATTCTTCCAATATGTGTCCGTAGGAAGTGCTTGAATATTACAATTTCTTTCACGGAGCTCTGTAGTATTCTCGCGGACCAAAATCATCCCAAAAAGTGGGTTCCAAATCCATCGGTTGTAAAGCGATTCGTGAACCCGATTTACAATATTTTCATATTTATCTGGAAGTTTGATAAGAGTATTGGCTTTATGTTTCTCTATCTTTGCCTTTTCTGTGCTTTTTTATGCACTCTCAAGTTCAACATAAATACAAGCAATATTATTACAAAAATCGGGCATACTACCACCTTTAAAAAAATATGCTTGTAGTTTTTGGTCTGCTAGTTGTTGATCCAAGATACTTTTACTCTTGTACTGGCTTCCCAGACTTCTGCACACTTAGTTAGATTGAGAAGGGGAAGAGCAATTTGCTTCAGTGAGTTTCCTCAAAATGACATGTTTCGCCACCTTATTTTTGTAGTGCCAAACCTCTTGGAAATTCTTCTCTGTTTTTTGTAGAGTTGGTGTCATTACTGCTCTGTTTGTGGCTACTCCAGTTGCCACTAGTATGGTTTTCTTCTTCCCTTTCTCTCCATCCATAATGATTGTTTCTCCATCGTCTTCTGCTTTCTCTGAGGCTCTAGGCACTCCTCTGCGCAGTTTTAATCCTCTTAGAAATCAAGCTCATTCGAAACCTGATGGGGCTCCAATGTTAGATGCAAGACACGTCATATACCTTGATACTATCCCCCAAAGGTGATTTTCAATTAAGGCACCTCTAATCATAGTTTCCGAATAAATAAACCATTTTCCTTGAAAATAGGCACCCTTGAGGATGGGCCCATAAGCTTAAAACCTTTGGGCTCCATAGCCTACATGAATAGCTCAACCTAAGCCTCTAGTATAGCCCGGACGAACTTTGGTTTGACCAAAAATAGCAGCCACCCAGGCAAGCAATAATTCTAACCGACCTCACCCTGTGAAGGTAAGGCTCCCATATGTCTACGGCAAAAAGAATCACTTAAAAAACTCTACCGACTGTTAAAAGTCAGCCTCTTTATACAGATGCTCTTTGATAAAGAGGGACTAAAAATCCTCACAAGTTCTTAAAACCTAATCACAACCCCTATCTAGTAAGCTATCTATTAATAAAATTACTGTAACGTACAATTTGTACAGGAGAAGGTACATTAGCAGAGGTACAATTTGTAATCCTTCTGTACTACACAACGAGGACGATGTACTTTACATGTCTGACGCGATGGTTTTGTCCCGTCTTCCTCCGACATCCTCTAACGACTTCCACGTGTCAATTTGTCGGCTTTTTGGCATAAGCCACCAAAAGAGCCATTTTGGTGTGTCGGCGCCCGCGCAGACAGTCTGCTCGTAATTTTTTTATCGAAGTCGTCTTTTGGTGTGTCGGTGCGCAGAATGTTTTTTGTGGCCATTTGTACTTCACGTTTTGTGTTTACCATTTTGTAGGTTTGTCATTAAATGAAAATATCCGTGTCTAAACTGTTTTATTAGGTATCGAACCCTATATCTATATCGATTCTTCTACGTGTCAACGGATAAGGCGAACGTCTATGTATTCCGTAGGACCTAGGATCAAATCTTGATCGGTCCACACCTTTTGTTAAGTTCTCCTTCAATCTGTCTCTCTCTTTTTCTCCTTAGTTTGCACTCTGGCTACTAATGAGGCAACCATGGTGGCTCTCCGCCTAACTCTCTCTCTTCTATCTAGAATCTAAGAAATAAACTAGTGACCTGATAATTACTTTTCAACAATTTCTACCTAAATTTGTCACAATTATAATTACTTCTAACTCGAAACGACTTCTACGTCTTATTGGTTCTTTTGGTACTTTTATTTCTTGCATAGACGCTTTATCTCAAGGGTATATTTTATCAACTTAGATAAGAATTCATACAACATACGTTTTCCGTTGATTTCCTTGCTTGTCGCTTCGATACTTGTTAATTTTTTTTTTTTAGTTTTCTCTTTATTTTACGGCCTATCGTAAACTTTGTTTTTACTTTTCACCTTTTCATGGCATCTTTTCAACTAAACGAAAGAAAATATCCGATGAAAAAAAAAAATAAATAAAAATGCGTAATAAGGATAATAATTCCAGACATTTTCATTCACTCTTAAACTGCGGATTTGCTAAGCCACCTTTTTTTTTCACTCAAATTTAAATGAATGATCTGTTTATATTTATAAAACAACGAATTAAACCACTTAAAACTACTCAAATATAGATAAGATTCCAACATCAATTAAAAAAAATGCTATCAAATTGCAGAAAATAATAAATAAGCAATAAACCTCCATTCAAATTATGCATCTCATTATTAGATTACATTTATGTAGATCATTTCACACATATATATATATACATATATATGGTTCTATATATACATAATAGTAAAAATTTGTGCCATATATGATCACTTATCCCTCCTCTTGCCTCTCTCCCTGTTTCCATATAAAATTTTCCAATACATGATTAAAAGTTACTATGACCTCACAACAAGTTTGGAAGATAGTCACACCTAAACATTTAAATTGAACTTGCACGAGAAAAGAAAACATCAAAAATAACAATGATAGTAATATTCACCATCAAGTCACTTTAAGTTCTACAATTATTATTTTGTAAATAAAAGCTTATTAACAAATAAAGAATTTTATTTGACAATCTTTCATGCTGTGGTTTTTCTTGCAACAAACCATTTCTATTCAATAATGTTGATGCGTGACAAAACTATAATGTCATGTGTCTTACAATACATAAAGGTATAGTTCACCGATGGATGATGGAATGCTTCCGCTCAACTGGTTGTCATATAGATATCTGTGATACACGGCATTTGTAAAATCAATATTGAGCGGAATAAAAAAATAATGTTCCCACGAGAATGGTGCTTGTCTGTATGCAACCCCCTCTTGCCCTCCCTCCCCTCTGACTCCCCTTTTACTTATCACTCATATTTTCCAATAAAAAATAAAATAAAAACATGAAATCAACATACCCATTTTCAAATATATAAATAAATTTTCAAAAAAATAATAATGATGAAACAAAAAAAAAATACTGATTATGTTCTATTTTTTCCCTCCCTTACTTCATGTTTTTTTTTCCATTTCAACTGACTTCAACAAAAGAATGATCGGCTCAATCAGCAAAAGAAAAAAAAATGCTGAAAATTGGAGGAGAAAAAAATAAATGCTAATGGCAATGTTTCCACACTACATCGATTTGTCATGCTTTTCTGCCCCTTTCTTGTATTGTATTAAAAAAAATTGCAAACCAATAAAAAATCATTTTAAAAATATAGAAGGGTTCAATGCAAGGTTTTCAATCGAAGTATATTTTAATCACAATCCCCTCCTCTTTGTCGACCTAATATGCCCTTTCACTCCCCTCCCTTCACGATGAATTCACTTCTTTTTTCATAATCAAGCTATCGGAAATATAAAAAAAAGACGAATGAAAAAGCTTCACACTAGAAAAAACTACTAAAGGAAAAAATAAATCTTAAATGGCCTCAAACACACTACATAAAAAGTTGATTTTACTGTTTTTTCTAGTTAAAATCAAGACTTTTTCCAAATATGTTTCAAATGTAAGTAGAAATGATTAGATTTAACTATCAACATTTTTTAATTGAAATTATAATTGTAGATAGTTCTTGCACAACATTGATTATTTCTTTTTATCATCAATCGTTTTTTATTATCATGTACAATCAATTATTAATTACTATAATTATTAAAAAGGGTGTTGTTTGTTTCTTTT
>JBBHKE010001733.1:0-12592 GCA_037447655.1 Zygnema cylindricum
CCGAGAGAAGTCATCAACAACGACCAAAAGTATATCTACTCCCGCTCACTGTCTTAGGATTAATATGTCCACAATGCTCGATGTGAACAACCTCCAAAGGATTTTGAGCTCGATGCTTGATGTCTTTATTCGGATAGGATTTTCGAATTTGACGTCCTTTGCTACATCATCCGCATCCATTCACCTTCTCACCGGATGCGAGATCCAAACCTCTTACCGAAGAATGTTGAATCATCCTCTTCAAACTTACCTTCGATGTGTGACACATCCGGTGATGCCATAAGGTAAGATCACCTATCAATTTCGAATTTTGGTGTGAAATTCCCTCGGTGGAACTTTAGATTTCGGCCTCTTCTATAAAAGCCGACTATGATTCGCATCCGTTACGACTCCTTCTCCAATTACATTTCCCTTCTCATTCCAAATCTCAATAAATTGATCACCTCTTGCAAGTAAGCTTCCACCAATCCTTTGGATTTGTGGAACACTTAACAAATTGACCAAATCGTCCATAATATAATGAGAATTTCGAAGACGATACTCCGTCGATTTCTATTTCCTATCATTATCCCATTAAAAGAGATCAAGCTGAACCGTGCCAACCGTTCCAACCAAAATGACATGGCCGCTTGCTACCGTAATAAACTTTGGAATCGTAAGTTCCCTCATGTCATCAAACAAAGTGGCAGCCGTGCAAACATGGTGGGATGCCCCCGTATCAATAATCCACTCCTTCTCCAAATTTCCTCATCACCGAATCAAGGGTAAGGTTAAGAACCGGAAAAATATCACCGGTTTCATTACCATTGTCAAAGTAATTTACATTACCATAACCACCACCACCACCGCGACCTCCTCCTCGGCCGCCACTTCGGCCGCCTTTATCACCTCCCCTACCACCTTTTCCACCTCCAGAATCTCCACTCTTCGCATAACATTGAGGACTCCTATGCTCCCACTTTCCACAAAAATGACATTGCTTGTCTTTATCCGGACAAGAGGAAGACAAGTGTCCAAGCCAGTTACACTGATATGATTTCACATTGGAAAGATCCGAATGGACCTTCGGTGGACGACCTCGCTCCTTCTTGTTGCCTCGGCCGCCACCACCACCTCTCGGGCCACCTCCTCTACCATCGGCATAGTTAAGATTTGGGGTTTCGGGAGTAGTAGAGTTGAGAACTCCTCATCCACTTGAAAAGCCGATGGAGTTCCCTCCGAAATTTTGATAAAATTGACGATGAATCCGAAGGTGTTATCCACCTTTTCTCATAAATATCTTTAAGATGCGAATGCTTGTCTAGTAAAGCGTTAAAAACAACTGCTAATTTATCCGCTTCCAAAATAACTCGGCCATTGTTGAGTAATTGCTCGAGTATAATATTGAAGCGCTTCACGGCATCATCCATAACTTCATTTGATTTTAAAATATTTAAAGTCCGTATAAACATATTGACCCTTGTTCCCAACTCCCTTCTCATATTGCTCCTCAAGTGCTTGTCAACACTCATGCGTCATTGGCGAAAATGATCGGCCACGGAAAAAAATCGCGATTTTCATCAAACCCGGCGTTTTGTGATATCCTTCAATCTCCATTGAACCGTGCCTTATCTCGAGTGGCATTTTCTCTCCGTGACAATCCTCCAAAATCAGAGAATAAGTTGTCCCAAAATAAATTTCTTCCAGCCATGGTGGGTAAAAGGCCACGAATTTCCTCGACATATTATAATTTTCTTCGCTTTCCAATCCTTCGTCAAACTCGGAGTCTTCTTATTCTATCTTCGACTTTCCATTTCCTTATCCTCTTTTTTATCTCACTCTCATTAGCTTATCCTCTAAAGGGACCGGCAGCTGGAAAGAGAGTGTTTTCTTTGCTCTCACTCGGTTGAGTTTGAAAACGGGAATCTACATATCTCATAAGTGTATCAAACATTTCCTCAAATTTTCTCTCCGTATTCCGGGTCTCCTCAAATTGAGAACCCAAAAAGCTGAACTCTCTTGCTGTCTCCAAAGTCGACATGGGGGAAGGAGTATTTCAATTTTTTTCCTCCCCATGCGTCCCCCTCTATCTCCAAAGCACTAGCTTCGATACCAATTGTAGGATCTTAAGCAAAAGACATTCACTCGAAATAAATTAACAAAACATAAATCATTACACAACGGAAGCTCATAAAGACAAGAGGAATATTTAGCTAAATGGGTTTATAAGTGTTCTTGGCCGAAACCTCTTTACATCATCTCTCTTCTCTCTCTTCTCTCTCTTTTTGTAATAATCCATATTCCAAGGTTAATCCTCTAGCATTAAACACTCTGAGATTCATATTTTGCAGCTTCATAGTGGTGTCTATATACTCGCTACTCTGCACTAACATACAACAAGGTAAGATACGCAGGACTTAGCATAGCGACAAACTCTGTCCCTAACTGACTGTCGCACAGTGTAAAGAAGTTTCCACGAAGGAAGGCGCACGCGCTTTCTTTCTTCGAAACGTCTAACTCCAAAAGTTGACTTTAGAAGTGTCGCTTCATGAACACACCTTCACGCAAAATCAAACACCTTCGCATGAAAACAAAAGTCACCCGAAACGAAATAGTATGTTTCGTTCGCGAACGTCTCAAATTGTGTCGCGAAACGTCATCGCACATTTTGTACGATGACGTGACACTTCACGTCCAACAAATAAATGTTGGTATGACGTTTCGCAAAAATACCGCGAAATGACAATATCCCAACATAGGCGACCAGGACCGTATGCCTACATTACAAAATTCACGATTCGGGGACTAAAACCCTTCCTAACTTCCTGGAAATGAGTGAACCTCCAAGGGTTCACGACTTAAATTACAACCAATCCGTGTGCGTCGCCAAAATTTTGAAATCTTGTGTCACGTCACGCTCAGTCTGCGACAAAAATTTTTATGTACGGTCGCCGTAACTCACGGGACCTATTCAATTCCGAACCTCCGTGTAATTCGCAGCGGTTACACTTCGAACGTACACATTCGTACCTGCGCGCAACCATATTTAAACAAAAAAAAAAAATTAGTGTGGCGGTAGCTCATAATTCGAGGTACCATGTCTGATATTTATGTGCCGATACGATACGGCATGACGTCTCTATCTCGTCTCTTTCTTTTCTCCTTCCTCGCACATCTATCTCTCTCCCCCTCTCGCACTTTTTCTCTCTTTTATCTCCCTCACCACCTCTTTTTCCTCTCATATACTCTCCCTCTCTTTTCTCTTCTCCTCCCCCCTCTCCATCTACCCTTCTCCGTCTTCCCTTCTATCGCTCTCCCTCCCTCCCTCTCCCCTTTTAACCCCCACCGACCCTCTCTCCTCCCCTCCGTCTGCCCCTCCCCTCTCCGTTCTCCCCTCCCCTCTAACACCTTTCTCCTACGATTCCTCCTCGACACTCCCTCTCCTTGTTTTCCTACCCTCCCCCCCCCCCCCCCTTTTCTTTTTAAGGCACAAGTTCCCATTTGCAAAAAAAATAAACATTTAACATTAGAGGCTGGAAATGGACTATTCGACATAAGACATTAGGACGGATTTTTGAAAATGTGCAAGGGAAATTGGCAATTGAATGGTTGCATTTTGAATGTTATACATGAAAAATTAGAATTTTATATTCCTCTCAATTATCTAGAAGATCGTTTAACATTTAGCAATTTAGACTGGAAATCGGATGTTCCTCAAAAGACACTATGATGGATTTTGGCCAATGTGCATTGAGGATTGGTCATTGTATGTTTACATTTTAACATTATACATTCAAAAATTGTTTTTTTTTTTTCTCGCAATTATTTTTAGAATAATTGAACATTTAGCACTAGAGACTGGATAGTAACAATTCAATAAGAGATATTAGAATGGATTTTGGGCAATGTACATTGGAGATTAGCCATTGAATGCTCTTTCTCGCTCTTTTTTTTTCTTCTCCTCTCCCTCTTCCTCTCTCCCTCTTGCCCCCTTTTCCTTTTCCTCTTCCTTTCTTTCTCTATTTGAATATGATATATCCAAAATTAGAATTATTTTTTCCTCTCAAATATTTGTAAAATGATTGAACATTTACCATTGGAGATTGGAACTTGACTAATCGACACAGGATATTAAGATGGATTTTGGCCAATGTGCATTGGATATTGGTCATTGTATGTTGACATTTGAGTATTATACATCCAAAAATCGTTTTTTTTTTTCTCATAAATATTTGTAGAATAATTGAACATTTAGCATTAGAGACTGGATAGTAACAATTCGATAAAAGATATTAGGATGGATTTTGGGCAATGTACATTGGAGATTGGCCATTGAATGTTCTTTCTCGCTCTTTCTTTTTCTTCTCCTCTCCCTCTTCCTCTCTCTCTTTCTCCCCATTTTCCTTTTCCTCTTCCTTTCTTTCTCCATTTGAATATGATACATCTAAAATAAAAATTTGATTTTCCTCCAAAATATTTATAAAATGATTGAACATCTAGCACTCGAGAATGGAACTTCATTATCCGACATAAGATATTAGGATGGATTTTTGGCAATTTGAATTATATATTGGCCATTGAGTGTTGGCACTGTACATGAATATAGTTATACATTGCACAAATACGAATATATAATAAATACAAACATTAACAAATGATTAAAATACAATGAACGTTGGCATTATACAATCAAAATTACAATTTTGATTTTGTAATCTGACGTTGGACGTTAGGCATTAAACTTGGAACATTGCAGTTTGGACATAGGATAAACATTCAATATAAACAATGCTCTAGTGAACTGATGATTGGTGTTGGTGGTATTTTTGCTCAATTTGGCTTTTTTACAAATTATGTGGAAGATACCAGTTAACCTACGTCATCGATGATTGGTGTTGGTGGCATTTTTTGCTCAATTTGGCTTTTTTACAAATTATGTGTAAGATACCAATTAACCTGCGTCATCATTTTGTCATCATTTTGTCTACAGTTTAGAATGGAAAGCATGATCCCTACAAAGTATAACAATCAATATTTACGAAAAAATGTTTGACAAGGCACATATATGATAGTGAAAGTTCTACATAGCAATCATTCCACAAAATTGGTCAATATTAAAATGTAACCATCCTAATCGACAACATGTTCACTTGCAACAAGCTTGTCAGATGATTCATTAAATCCATATAAATTTATATTCAAGGCACAATCTCTTTCATTGAAAAAGACAACAAATTAACCATTTTTCTAGCCACTGCAAAACAAAAAAAAACAAAAGAACAAAAACTACCACAAATTAGTTTTTGAACCGCCTCAATTGAATACCCATAGCCCAAAAATCCCTAGAAAACAACTCAACTAAATCTTATTTCCCAATCCCAATCGAGTTCTTTTGCAACTTCTCACTCCTGATGTCCTTAGGAGTCATGCACCCTTTAATAGCCGTACAATTCACTATTTTGCTACCCGCCGAACACGTGCAAGCATTGCAACGGTCGCCAACCGTCGGGACTTTTGTGATTCCGGGAAATTAAAACTTGGGACCCAATTGGGCCCTCCCGCAACACACGGTGGATATTGCGGATCGGCTCCGCCACCGACACAATTCCCTAGGTCAACGACGACTTTATTAATCGTCACGCCGACTGTAGAAACCATACACGTGTCAAATTGCGGCGGACACGTCTTTATCACTTTTGTCTTTTTCGCGTCCACATAACACGTGGGTCCTTTGTGGCATTGGCAGTACGGCAGATGCGACTTGAGATCCGTCGTTTAAGTACAAGTGTCGCAGTACGGCGAATTCATTCCCAATCTTGTCGTACCAACGGCGTACAAAACGTCGATGCTCTAACAAGTGATGGTGCATTTTTGGTGCAAAGAGTCTGAAGGATCTTACAAAAATTCAAAGTGCAAGATAACAGCGGAAGCATTCAAGGAATTCACAAAAGAGAGAGCAGTCCATAGAAGCGAATATATTTCATATAAGTTTTTCCCCATAAAATTTATCTTACCCTCTCCCCCTAAGTTGCACTATATAGTACACCAACCGTAACGTCACTACTGTAAACTATAAACCAAAGCAAACATAAAAAGCGCACGAAGTGCCTACAAATCAAATCGGGACTACACGCGAAACTACATATTACGAAAGCACTAAACATTCGTAGACTCAAAACCGTACAATTGCTGCAATATAGATAGCAGCTTGATTATCACAAAAAACATTTTGAGTTCCAGACTTCATGAACCCAAGTTCTTCAAGAAGAGATTTAACCCACATTAATTCTTTGGTGGCAGCACAAGAAGCCATGTATTCAGCCTCTATAGTGGACTGAGCAACTACTTTTTGTTGCTTGCTACTCCAAATACATGCACCGGATCCAATTTGCAACACATATCAAGTCGTACACCTCCTTAAAGGCACATCTCCATAACTAGCATCAATCCAAGTGGTGATGTTAGTGTGCTCCCCTCCCAAATGCAACCATAATTCCCCTGTCCCCACCAGATACCTCATCACCCTTTTGGCAGCCTCCCACTCTCTCTTTCTTGGTTCATTTAGATTTCTACTAAGGACACGTACAGCTGCAGCTATACCGGACGGGTACAGTTCATAAAATAAATTAAACTGCCTACAATCTGCCGATAAGGGATATTTTCCATAACTTTTCTTTCTATCTCATCCATCTCATCATTAATGATGGCTCCAATTACGCTGTGTGGAAGAAATTTATTTCAGGCCAATTTATTCTCAAGAAGCTTTGGAGGATTGTCAATGGAGAAGAGAAAATGCCACTCGAGAGTAAGGCACGTGCTCAATGGAGGTTGAAAGATACTGCGGCAACGACCGGTTTGATGAAGAATTGCACTTCTTCCGTGCTTGATCATTTCCTCCCTCACGGTACGGCCCATGAGTGTTGGCAAGCACTTGAGGAGCAATATGAGAAAGGCGTTGAGAACAAGGGTCAATATGTTTATACGGACTTCATGAATTTTAAAATCAAATCAAATCAAATGAAGTGATGGATGATGTCATAAAGCGCTTCAATATAATACTCGAGCAATTACTCAACAATGGTCGAGTTATTTTGGATGCGGATAAATTAGCAGTTGCTCTTAACGCTTTGCTGGACAAGGTTTCGCATATTAAAGCTTGTTTACGAGCGAAGGCGGATAATACCTTTGGATTCACCGTCAGTTTTATCAAAATGTCGGAGGGAACTCCATCGGCTTCTTCAGGTGGAGGAGGAAGAGTAACTAACTCTACTACTCCCGAAACCCCGGATATTAACTTTGCCGATGGTAGAGGAGGTGGTAAAGGAGGTGGCTCGAGAGGTGGTGGCGGCCGAAGTAACAAGAAGGAGCAAGGTCGTCCACGGAAAGTTCCTTCGGATCATTCCAATGTGACATGCTACCGGTGTAACCGGCTTGGACACTTGTCTTATTCTTGTCCGGATAAAGACAAACAATGTCATTTTTGTGGTAAGTGGGGGCATACGAGTCCTCAATGTTATGCGAAGAGTGGAAATTCCGGAGGTGGAAGAGGAGGTAGAGGAGGTGATAGAGGCGGTCGAGGAGGAGACCGTGGTGGCGGTCGAGGTTATGGTAATGCAAGTTACTTTGACTATGGTGATAAAACCGGTGATGTTTTTCCGGTTCTTAACCTTATACTTGATTCGGTGAGTAGTGAAGAAAATTTAGAGAAAGAATGGATTATTGATACGGGGGCATCTCACCATGTTTGCACGGATGCTACCTTGTTTGATGACTTGAGGGAACTCAAGTTCCAAAGTTTATTACGGTAGCAAGCGGCCATTTCATTTCGGTTGGAACGGTTGGCACGGTTCAGCTTGATCTCCTTTCGTGGGATAATGATGGGAAGGAGAAATTGACGGAGTATGGTTTTCAAAATACTCTTTACATTCCGGACGGTTTGATCAATTTGTTAAGTGTTCCACAAATCAAACAAATTGGTGGAAGCTTACTTGCGAGAGGTGATCAATCTATTGAGATTTGGAATGAGAAGGGGATTGTTTTTGAAGAAGCAGCTGTAACGGTTGCGAATCATAGTCGGCTCTTATGGAGGAGGCCGAAATCTAAAGTTCCCACCGAGGGAATTTCACATCAAATTTCGGAGTTGAAAGGTGATATTACCTTATGGCATCATCGGATGTGTCACACATCCGAGGTAAGTTTGAAGAAGATGATTCATCATTCTTCAGTCAGGGATTTGGACCTCGCATCCAATGAGAAGGTGAATGGATGTGGATGATGTAGCAAAGGACGTCAATTTTGAAAATCCTATCCGAATAAAGACATCAAGAATCGAGCTCAAAGTCCTTTGGAGGTTGTTCACATTATTCTTTGTGGACATATTAAACCTGGGACAATTTGAGGTAATAAGTATACTAAGGTGATTGTTGATGACTTCTCTCGGAAGTCATGGTTGTATTTATTGAAAAAGAAATCAGATGCATTTGGTAAATTTAAAAAATGACATGTAATGGTCGAAAGGCAAATTGATAAGAAGCTTAAGTCCATTCGATCGGATAACGGAGGGGAGTTTGTTGTTTTTGAGGGGTATTGTAAGGAGTGTGGGATAAGGCATCAATTCACGGCGCCTTATTCTCCGGATTCAAATGGACTGGTCGAGAGGAACAATCGTATCTTGCAAGAAATGTTCCGTGCGATGGTTCATTGCTCTAGACGAGAGATGTTTTTGTGGGGAGATACGATTCTTACGGCAAATTACAATTGTAACCGAAGACTCACTTTGGTTTTCAGAAGTAAAACCCAGGAGGAGTTGTGGGGATGTAGAAAGCCAACAGAGTTCATCATTTGAGAATTTGGGGGTCTCATGCTACGGTTTAATTTGAATCAATTAAGAGGAAGGGGAAATTTGCAACAACGTGTTGGCCGAGAATTATTGTTGGACATAGTGCGAAGGGGAGTTTATACCGAGTATATGATCCGGCTCGTCACACCCTGGAGGAATTTCGGAATGTGGATTTTCATGAGGATCTCAAATCCGCCATGAATTCCGTTGGGAAATTTAAAGAAAAGTTGGATTTTATGAAGAGAGTGAAATTGAGAGTTTTCCGTACATTGGGGATTTGAAATCCGATGAGGAACCGAATGTAAAAACTAAGAAAAAGAATTTGAAGAATTTGGTTGAAATTGAATTTGAAAGAAAGAGTATCGGATCTTTGGATTCCCGAGTGACTTCAGACATTCGGAAATCTCAAAGCTCTAAATCGAGTTCTAAGCCGAGTGAGAAGGAAAATTGAAATTGAATCGGAGTAAGAGAAAGAAGAAAAGGAGGAGCAAGATATTAGGAGGAGCTCTCGGATAATAAAGGGGAAGAAATAGGAGAAACTCACTTACGATTGAAAAAGGGGAAAATGCATCGAA
Source organism: Zygnema cylindricum (assembly GCA_037447655.1). Taxonomy (NCBI): domain Eukaryota; kingdom Viridiplantae; phylum Streptophyta; class Zygnematophyceae; order Zygnematales; family Zygnemataceae; genus Zygnema; species Zygnema cylindricum. The sequence continues at coordinate 9,394 of JBBHKE010001733.1, forward strand.
TTCGCATTATTTTCTTTTTTATGCCAAGGAGACAGAGTTTCTTTTATAACAATCACTTACGGAAAACATGACTGGCGACCCTCAATCTTATGTCGAGGCTAGGAGGTTGGTTATTTGGGAGAGAAAGTGGAAACCGGCGTGGGAGAAAGAATTTAAATCGGTGGTCTATAATCGAAATTTTGAGGAGGTAAAATTACTGAAAGGGAAAAAGGCGATTGATGCAAAGTGGGTCTTTAAGACCAAAGTTGGAGCTTCGGGTGAAAATATTAAGTACAAGGTGAGTCTTGTTGGTAAGGGATCCCAACAACGCGAGGAAATCGATTTTAAAGAGACTTATTCTACCGTGGTAAAGTTTGACTCACTACGGATTATTATTGCAATTGCAACGATGGGGAAGAAGCACGTCCACCAAAGGACGTGGAAACGACGTTTTCAAATGGCGAGTTAGAGGAAGAGGTATATATGAAGGTACCAGAAGGCGTGTCTCTTTTGCAGTAAAGAAATATATGGCGTTTGCGAAAGTCATTATATGGTTTGAAACAGACGCCGCGCACTTGGTATTTGAGACTTCATGAAGTACTATTGAAGTTTTGATTTGTACGCACTACGTCCGATTTTGGAGTTTACGTGAAAGGTGAACGAGTTGACCAAATCATCTTTTCTGTTTATGTGGATGATTGCTTGATGGCATGCGACAAGATGGGGCGCATTAATGAGTTGAAACGTTATCTTGGATTACATTTTAGAGTAACGGATCTTTGAGAGGTACGATATATTTTGGGGATTGAAGTGATACGCGACAAGGAGGGGAACATTAAATTGATTCAAGATCAATATTGTAAGGAGATTTTGGAGAAATTTGGTATGTTTGATGCGAAACTGCTTTCTACACCGTTGGATGCAAATCTACACATTCGCAAGTTTGAGGAAGAGGATTCTTTTTAGGTTCCTTATCGAGAGGGTGCTAGTTCACTTATGTACCTTAGCGTTGGTACTCGTCCAGATATTTTGGCCGCGGTTTCAATCGTCAGCCGTTATTGTCACGAGCCAAAGAAGGCGCATTGGGAAGTCGTACGACGTATCTTTCGATATTTGGTTGGTAAGGTTGATCTTAGACTTCTGTTTACTTCTGACAAAAAATCTTTGGAGTGTGTTGGGTATTGTGATGCGGATTAGGTTGACGATTTTGATTCAAGTAAGTCCACGTCAGGGTATGCATTTATTTTTGGAGGAGCTGCGATCTCGTGGAGTTCTAGGCTACAACCTACAGTTGCGTTGAGTTCCACAGATTCTGAGTATATGGTTGCGTGTCATACAACTAAGGCTTCAATTTGGATTAACGCGATGTTACGTGAGTTAAGTGTTCCTAAAGAATCTATAAAGATTTATTTTGACAGCACGAGTTCAATGGCATAAGGGAAAAATCCAGTGTTTCACAAGAGGACGAAACACATTAGGATCCTATGGCATTTTGTAAAAGATTTGGTTACGGCAAACGAGATTGTATTTTCGTACGTACTGACAAAAGAGGAGGCGGTTGATTTGTTGAAGAAGGCAGCTACACATGGTGTATTTGAGAGGGGGAGACCAAAACTTGGATTATTTTGAGGAGTTTGGCGACTCCGACAATAAGAGCGGGATTGTTGGGATATTGTCGTTTCGCGGTATTTCTACGAAGTGTCATACCAACATTTAATTATTGACGTGAAGTACCACTTCATCATACGAAACGTGCGTTGTAAGTTTCGTGGTACTATTTTGATAACCGCGAACAAAATGTTATATTTGGTTTCGCGTCACTTTATGTTTTCCTGCGCAGGTGTTTCAATTTGCGTGCAGGTGTGTTCGTGAAGCGACACGTGGTTAAGTCAACATTTGGAGTAAGTCGTTCAAAGAAAGAAAACGTGTGCTACTTTCATCGTGGAACTTTCATTGAAGTGTGCACAGTCAGCTAGGGACAGACTTCGTCGCTACGCTAAGTTATGTTTGTCTTATCTTGTTGTCTCTTAGTGTAGAGTAGCGAGTATATATCGGCAGCAGTGTACATCTGCAGAGTATCAATCTATTAAATCTTACATGATTGAATCATAGAGTATTAATCTTGGAGTAAGAGATTATTTAAAGAGGAGACAGAAAAGAGATGATGTAAAAGGGTTTCGGCCAAGAACACTTATAAATCATTTTGGATGAATATTCCTCTTGTCTATTATGAGCTTCCGCTGTGTAATGATTTATGTTTTGTGAATTATTTTTGAGTGAATGCCTTTTGCTTAAGATTTTACAGGTTCTTTGTCACATTGGCAGTACGGCATATGCGATTTTGAGATCCGCCTACAAGTACAGGTGGCGCAATACGAAGAATCGATTCGCAAACCTGTCGTACCGATAGCCTACGTAACGCCAACGCTCTAACAAGTGATATGCGCATTTTGGTGTAAAGAGTCAAATCGTAGCGTCCAATCAGAAGCGTCGAGGTGAGGTTCGTTATGAGAAAAATCTACTTGCTGGCCTAGCAATATAACACTATAGGGATTAGGGTGGTCGGGTTGAGGGTACACCTGGCGCCGTCGGGGAGGCTGGCAGATGAGCAGGGGAGAGGGAGGGAGAGGACGAGGAGGAGAGCAAGGCGGGACGCCGTAACGGTGGAGGGTGTTGAAAAGAGGTAATTAATAGTTCACTTCCCTATTTAGTTTTGTTTTAAAGAAAGAGAGTAAGGATCAAAGGCGCGCCATGGCTGCCGCCATATTTAGAAAGTGGCAGTTTTTGCAGTTAAGGGTATTTTGGCTAAAATGATGCCTAGGTCTAGGTTTGAACCCGTGACCTCTAGATTTTTTGTAGCCTAACGCCTTAACCATTAAGGCGTTACGAAACGATACACGTGACGGGTTTCATAAATATATAAACATTAACGAAACAGCTAATTAACAGCAGACTAACCAAAAGGAGCAATTTCTGCATGTACGCGAATCTGAACCGTGTAAAATATGTTTTGATCGGACGGCCGGCATTATAGCCGCCACGCGAAGTGAGCTTTTTGGCGGCATACGGATATAGCGTCACGCGGTGCCACGTGGCGCCACATTATTTGATACCGGAGAAGATGGGAGGAGGAACCATGGCTTCCGATATGACAGGTGTCACCTTGTAGACCTTGTCGTACAATAGTTGTACAATAAGTACATCGCCCATTGTACCTTCT
>JBBHKE010001733.1:18546-71232 GCA_037447655.1 Zygnema cylindricum
AGAGAGAGAGAGAGAGAGAGAGAGAGAGAGAGAGAGAGAGAGAGAGAGAGAGAGAGAGAGAGAGAGAGAGAGATAGAGGAGCGGTGGGGGAAAGGCGAGGAGAGTGTAGAAAACGAAGACTTGGATAGAATGGCCACATGGCAGATGCCTTTATAGAGTTCCGTAGGATTGAAGGTACGGTACGGTCTCATACCGTATCGAACCCTACGTTACGCCGTGAATCGTTTTTAGCGTATTGAACGCAGCAAAAAAAACGAAAGTACATTTTCATTTAAACTGTGAGGTGTACGGGTATTGTTAGATCGCATAAATCTGTACCTTTTTAAGTGAAAAATTATTATTAATGAGTTTAAGTAATCGCGAACGCATGAGAATATGGGCTCTAAAAAGGGGATGAAATCTGGTTGCTAAAACTCACGTTTGCACATATTCGTCCGACAATCTCGTTTCGACCACGTGAACGTACAATTTGTGTACGTTTTGTTAGATTTTAAACACGTACCTATATTAGTGTCAGCGAAATTTACGGCGATTATTTTTTCTTTTGATAAACCCAAATTAGTATAAGTAAATAATTAGAATGTATGTTTTTTTTGGAAAAAATCCAAATTCCCAATTAACGTTTATAACGGTAGTATACGCTAATAACGATTCACGGTGAACTCTAGGCGATTATAGAGTTCTGTAGGTTCAAAGGTACAGTACAAAACCGTACGGTAGTCTTTACGCAAAACATAGATGTCCAATTCGTACGGATTCAGACTTTTTTACGAAAACGACGTAGTATTCGTTTGTTTTGTAGCTTTCGTTAATTTTGTGCGTCTCACACTGTACGAAATAATGTAAGGACTAGTGTTGGGTATCTAGTAATTTCATATCGCAATAATTTCGATATTCGATATATCGAATATCGATCGAGGAAAGTCCTCGATATATCGTACTGAGTCCAACATAAATTATCGCGATGTATTTGGGTAAAAATTGTTTGCCCGTACAGATATTGTACGAAAATGGGGACAGAAAATTGTAGGGACCCTGCCCCGCGTGGCGCACGCTCAGTGGGGGGGGGTTGGGGGGGGTGGGGTTTTGAAAAAAAAATAGAAAGAAAAAAAATAAAAATTGTACATATCGAGAAAATATCGCGATATGTAGCTTCTATGTTATATCGAAGCGATGTATCGAATATCGGGTACCTGAAATTCGATATATATCGAATACCGGCAACAGGCCTTAGATACTCAACACTAGTAAGGACATTAAATAAAAGTTGCTTCATTTGCGCGCGCGTATTTTTTGTTTCTTCCACTCCGTCTTCACCAGAAAGAAGCCGCCGTTGGAGATGCCGTAAATTCCGTCGTTCGCCACTTGTTGGTTGTACTTTTCAGTTTTGCATCTTTGCTTCATTTGCGCGCGTGTATTTTTATCTGAACGGCGAGCCGCGAAACTTGTGGCATCTCGCACGTGTATTTTTTTATGAGAGGCGAGCCGCAGAATTTATGGCTTCTCACACGCATATTTTTATGTGAGCGGCGAGCATCGGATTTTATGGCGTCTCACATGAGTATTTTTATTCGAGCGGTGAGCGGCGAGCGGCGGAATATATGGCGTCTCCAACGGCGGCTTCGTTGAACCGTTTTGCTTCATCTGCCCACGAAGTATTTTTTGTCCTCCACTCCGTCTTCAGAAGGAAGTCGCGTTGGAGACGCCTTAAATTCCGGCGCTCGCTGCTAGTTCGTTAGACTTATCAGTTTTTTAGGGTAATGAATTTTTATATTTTTGAAATTTGAAAGTAAAAAAAAAGTACGAATTTTACGACGAATTTTATAAAGTTTGAAATTGTCTTATGCGCATCCTACGTAGTATTCGTTAGTTTACTCCGTGCGTTTTATGCGCATAGGACATCTATGTCGCAAAACTATTTTCGATAACGGGAAAGTTGAAGGAAGAAATATGAAGGGCGGCTGCACACGCTGGAATATACATTATTTTTTGTACTAACGTATTGTACGGTAGCTACACGCATCGTACGGAAAATATTAAATTTGATATTTTGAATACACGTGCACTGTGCACTCTCACCTCATGTCTATTTCGGATTTCCGTACCGTAATTCATTGAGACCATAGTTCAAAAGTAGGCGTTTTTATGGTAGGCCTTTGGTAGGCGCACAAAACTTGGCATTAAACTCGCTTAGAGTAGGCATATTGTATGGGTGTGCGTTGTGGGCACTCTTGTACGATCGTACGAATCTGACGTATGATCATGGTACAACGCACGCCACCTGACGAATTTTTTTAGCGAATTGACACGACGTAGGATGACATTCCGCGGGAAAGAAAACCCGGAAAAAAAAAAAAACGCGGACAAGCAACCTGGTTGGTCTGTTCTAGGCTTTATTTAGTGCGGCCTTCAAAATTGCAGACACGAATATGACAGATTGTCCTATCGTAAGTTGTGTTATGGGCTTTTCATGTGATCTTCTTAAGATTGCTACTTTGATCAGCGACCGTCCGATTGTCCAAATCTGACGGTTTAAATTGAAAACACCTCAAAACTCACAGAAAAATATTTTTTTGTTCGAATGTTTTTCAAAATTTAGACATGACGTTTAATTCTCTATCAATCGCTGTGCAACTCAAGTCTGTTACCCTTTTTTTTCATTTTTCGACCAATACAATATGGGTCTTAAGGGCATATTGTATGTTTTGCGTACAATAGGCATATTGTATGGGCCTACTTTCACCGACTTTTGAACTATGATTCAGTTCATATTTCAGGTATCAATGTCAAAATTTTGGGGTGCCGATATAGACTACATATGGCTAATAACTATTCACGGTGTACTAAGGGTGGCGTTCCATCAGGAAATTGTGTAAACGTACGGCCAACATTACAGAATGCTACATTTTGATCAGTGTACTATCGCGCAGAGTCTGTAATGCACGTGTACAAAAAAGAGTGGTTCCACGTAAGATAAAGATCGTATTTGAAAATCCTAAAATATTTTTTCCACCGACCAACTTCAACTCGAAATCGTCATTTGCATACCACGTACGTGCGGACCAGGGCATCGTACCACACAAATTTTGTACTTTTTGCAAATGCTTGTCAGACGCCAGCTCATTATTTTTAGGGTTTCTGCTTTTTCGCGTGACGAATGAGCACTTCCACAAATAGTGTGAAGAATGGCCGGTAACAAAAAAAATGCAACGAAAGTTCGTTACGAGATTACTTTCGTGATTTCCGTTGAATTTCTGAATGCATATATCATGTGCGAAATATTTCGATTTCGGTTGGTTGCCGTCTTGACACGTACATTCATTATCCAAGGTGTCGCGGCTCAATTTTTTCTGTAAATGGTGATGTACCTCCTCGAGGTACATCACCATTTACAGACACTTTGGAAGCGAATGCTTCGCGAAAATATATCCAACGGTCATTCTTTTCTCCCAGACCTTTGGAGAATATTGGCAAGATTCTCTGTAATGTTGTTCGCGTATAAAATTTCGACTCAATGACATCAAATAGAGTAAACGATTGTAATTTTTACCTTTTTCTAATTTAGGTAAGGTTTAATTAGCGTAAAAAAAATGTAATACAGGTTTGTTTTAAAGAGTGTGGAGTATGGACGACGTTCGACCGTGCAAAATTGTACTTTTTTAAGTAAAAAGGTACAAATAATGATTTAATAGAATCGCGCTCGCACGTGAAATCGCACTAAACGAATAATCAATCACATCGAAAAAAAGCCGTTCACATAACTCTTGTCCGTCAACAACATCGTCGTTAGTGTGAACATTAACTGACATTCAGCGCGACAAATAAGACTGACGTCATAATGGCGTCAAAACTATACGGAATGACAGATTTTGTACGTCTACGTTATTTAGTGTTCATAATTTCAGCGCGGATAATTGTTACCAACATAACCCAATATAGAGTACTTAAATAAATTAGAGTAAACTTCCTCTGTGGAAAAGTTATATCACATAAATTAGAGTTCATTACTCTAATTGTTTTTTTTTGTTTTTTTACTCTAATTTTTTCACTACTCTAATTGCGATTTGCGGTGCGGTGCAAAAGCTCGTGATATCCGGTATTGTCATGATTTATTCGTATCGTACGATTCCTCAGTAATAAACTAATAACATGCATATAGTACAAACTTTTCAGATGTATGCATGGTTGTTCAAATCGCGCGATTTTTTCCTTTTTTACGATTAAAACGTATAATTCGTGACTTTTGAATAAATCGGAAAAAAACGTGATGTACTTTCTGTCCGGTAAACTGAACGGAGAATTTACGGAAACTGTACGGTACTTACAGTAACTGTACGGTTTTGTACCAAAAAGTACGGAATTTGTCTAAAAGATACGTTGCACTTCGTACTACTTTCTGTCCGGTAAACTGAACAGAAGTTTAACGGTAAATGTACGGAATCATACCAAAATTGTACGGTCTATGACGAAAAGCGACGGGAACTGTACGAAAAATGTACAAACTGCGGGATATGTACAATTTATTTTTGTTTTCGTGTACGGGATAGTACGGACGAAAATTCATTAACGATTTTTACGATTTTTTCAAAAGGTTCAATGCGTTTGTTACGTATAATTCGTTGCGATTAAATCGTTCGCACTAAACGCCGTGAACAACTATGGATGTATGTTTGATTGTTTTCTCTTGTTTCCGCACTTTTTTATCTATGATTCGCTCCTTGATTCGCGGTATCAAAAGTGCGCGTGGACATCGGAAGAATCGTCGGACGGCAAAATGGAAATAGCAATCATTGGATCGCTGACGGCGAGACCGACGCCGCATTTACAACGTGGCATTGGGAAAACGACAAATTTTGGGACGCGCCGACTGCGCACAGATTGTCTTGTCGCTCTGTCACAGCATTAAATGTTAATGACTTAAAGCTTTTGTCGGTACGTGGGCTTTGAACCGAAAACTCAAAAACTGCCTTTGCGTTTCTGCCGCGTCATGATTCATTGAGCATTCAGTGGTCTTTTTGTCGTTTTTGTCATCGTCATCCGTCCAATCACGAGCAGGAGTGCATTGACGACAGCTCATCAAATCCGACAAAATTTAATTCATCTTCGAGATTCGAATTATCTTAAATGAAATATCTGATCAAAATCAATACCTTTCAGAGTTCCAGGACAAAAAATAACGCAATCGTAAAATACTAATAGCCAATTCACTGTCAAACAGGGTAGAAAACATACAGCCGTACCCTCAGTTCTTTAAATACGCCAAAATTAAAGAAAATGACAAAAGTAGTACAATCGTACAACCGGGGAATATTTTTTGGAGGTGGTGAAGAACTCCCACTTTTATTTCCCTATACGACAAAAAGTGAATACATCGATTCTTAGCGCGGGATAGAAGTGAAGCTTATGTTTAAATTGACATCTATCGTATTTTATCCTAAACTCCATGTCCTAAGTACATCTTATTGGAATTCGTACTTCCACTGTTCTATTGAATCACTCTTTTTTAGTTCGTTCTTTCATGATATTTAAAGTCCTAGAACACTAAGTCTTAAGTGTATCACTTTAATTAGTGTTCCTGTACTTTTTGTACATAATGTTCCCACTAAACATTTAGAATATTTCTACCTAGTTGTACCTCCACTTCTAAATATACCTAGATTAATCATAGTTCCACTTATTGGGTGTACCTAGATTAGTTGTACCTTGATTAGTTATACCTCCACTTAGTATAGTTAGTCTTACACGCTTGAGTTCATCTATAAAACTCAAGCGTCTCACTATGATACTTTACTTAATACTTTACTATTGAACTTAAGTTCACGACAGCCTCAGTTGTCTTGCTGTCTTTTTGGTCCCTTTATGTACTTTGTACTTTTTCCTGTTTCTTCGCTTTAATTTGTTTCCTTTGTTATGGCCGCTAATTTATTACATCTTCTCTCCCCTTTCTTTTGTACCTTGATGGTTTTCCATCGCACGTTTTGCAATAAAGTTTGATATGCTTTAAAAGTGCTAAATACTAACTAGAAGCCTTGTCTGAGCTTCTCAAGATTGCCACAATAATAAGTGTGAGAACTGTGAATTCCTAAAAAATAAAATAGGCAAAAATCGTTAACTCAAAAAAAAAAAAATAGTACGTGTTGTCATCCTATCGCTTCTAGAGTTGAGCATCGAGAAAAAAAGTTAATGACTAAATATATTTTCCTTTCCTGTGCTTTTTATTTTTCCATCACGGAGTTCCGTGAAGGAGTTGGACGCAACACTCAATTTCGACTGCTCCTATGTGAAACGCGTTTCCCGAAACCGTGAAAACGTACCTTTGTGTATGCATTACTCTTTGCCCTTAACGTGACAAGATTCACGTGGGGTGCGTCTACGCTCTGTCACGTAAATGATTACAAATGGTAATTGACACTTTCGCGCGCCAATTTTATTGACGCGTCATGTTGTCGGTTACCATTTTTGTCTTCTAGCCGATTCTATAATGATTGGTACAAAAAGGGAAGCGGAAAAGTGTGTTTGAACAAAACGAAGCGAATCCCATTTGATCCTCGAAAATTGTTAGGTTTTGCAATGTTGATGTCAATTTAAAAATAATGGTTTGTCGTTAGTCCAATTTAGTCCAAAATATTGGTCCAATTCGGTCGCATGTCACGTCGCTCATTTTGTTTCCGTTGACACGTTTCCAAGTATACGTCTTGCTTCGTGTTCACGGTTTAAGTTTTTCGTACGATACTTGGTTGGCGTCCATTATATTTGTGTATGGGGGGGTAACCGTGATTTCCCCCCGTCTTTACCACTAGGAATCAAATCTGAGTGCGCTTTGCGCTTTCGCGTGTCAACGCGTTTATCCGACACTCTTTCTGTATGGTTGTACAAAGTAACGAGCAATTTTTGTACAGATTGGCACATTTCACACATTACACTATTTTAAACTGTCCGAATTAGAGTTATTAACGTTGATTAAACAATGCCTATATTAACGTAAAAAAACAATTAGAAAATCAAATTATATTTTAGGTTCAAGGGTCAAAATTTGGGGTCTCTCAATTAGCGTTGTTAATGCTAATAGCGATTTTCATTGAATACGTTTAGGTTTGTCAAGTAATTTTGACTTCGCTTGTTGTTATGGATTCTTTGGTCCTCAATTTATAAATAGAGTGTCCTTTGTTCAAGACGACAAGCGAGAGAATTATGTACGACTGGTGGGAGAATTATGGAGGGTTATAGGCAGCGCACGCTCACAGGTGTGTCGACATCTTTGAGTTACTTAAGTATGGAGGTAGTAGTGGCAGAATATGTTTCATTGGAATCATTTTTTAATGTAACCTTTGGAGGAAGTAGGAGAGTGAGAGGAGTGAAGAAAATAATGTAAAAAAAACATTATATATAGGTATATATGAAAATTATTTTTCCGAAATGTTTCTTCGATGTTAAACAAATGTATGTGGATTTGAAATGCTTACGCCTGAGTGATTGTGCTTTTGTGTGTTGTGGTGTTTTATGGATCCTATCACTCCCTCCCTCCCTCCTCCCAGTCATCCTTCTCACCTTCCCTCCCTCCCTCCCTTGCATATCGTCTCCCTCTTCACCCGTCCTCTTCCCCCCTCCTCTTCCCCACCTTTCCCTTCCCTCCCTCTCTTCACCCTTCCCTCACTTTCACTCTCCCCCTTTCCTTTCCTCCTCTCCTCTCCCTCTCTCCATTCCTCCATCCCTCCTTTCTTCCTTCCTGTCCACCTCTCTCCCTTCTTTGTCCCCTCCCTCCCTCCCCCTTCCCCCTCCTTCCTTTTCCGTTCTCCGCCTCCTCTCCCCTTTCTCCCCCTATCTCTCCCCCCTATTCCCTCCTTCCCCCCGTCCTCTTTCTGATATGCCACAAGTTCTCATTTGCAAAATAATTGAGCATTTACCACTAGAGACTGGAAATTGACTACACGACACAACACATTAGGATGGATTTTGGGCAATGCGCATTGGAGGTTAGCCATTGAATGTTGGCATTTGAACATTGTACATTCAAAATTAGAAGTCGGTTTTTGTACTCAGACATTGGACACTAAACATTGAACACGGGACATTGCATATTTTACTTTTGGAAAAACATCCCATAAACATAAGGCTCGTACATGATGACTGTTATTGGTGGCATATACTACTTAATTTGGGCTCTTTTCAATCATTAGATTGCCTCCACTTCAAAATGGAAAGCATTATCCCTACGAAGTGTAGAAGTGTATGTTTGAGAGGAAAATGTTAAACTAGCAACATATATGATATTGAAACTTCTATACAGCAACCATTACATAAAACTGGTTTATCCAAATGTAGCCATCATAATTGACAACGTACTTTTTCACAACAAGCATCTCATGTTTTTTTTTAACCAAGATTCGAATAAATTCAAATCCCAAACGTACAATGTCATTTTCGGAGAAAGGAAACAAACTAACCATCCTTTAACCCACTCCTAAAACAGACAAAAAAAAAAAAAAAACATCATATATTTGTTTTTAAACCACCTCCAATAAAACACCCGAAGCCCAAAATCACCTAAAATCCAAATCAACTGATCTTATTTCCCAATCCCCAACCTTCTTGCACTCCAATTCCCCACTCCTAATCTCCTAAGGAGTCGTGCACCCTTTAAGAGTCGTACAATTCACTATAGCGCCAGTTTTTGAACACGTGCAAGACTTGCAACGGTTACCAACCGCCGGAACTTTCGTAGTCCCGCCGGCGTAAAACTTCGGACCCCACGTGGCGCCCGCCGACACACAATATGGATGTCGCGGATCCCCGCCGCCGCCAATACAATTCCCTTGGTCAACGACGACTTTGTTGACCGTCACGCCAACCTTCGAAATCAAACAAGTCGAATAGGCCTTCGGGCAAGTCGGTGTGACATTTGTCCCTTTCGCGTTCACATAACACGTAGGTCCCTTGTCGCATTCGCAATACGTCGAGTTTATTTTATAATCAGCCGTACAGGTACATGTCGGACAGTACAGTACGTTGAGTCCCAAGTTTTTGGTACCGACAGCGTACGGAATCCCCGCTCTTTGGCAAAAAAGCGGCGATTTTTTTGTGTAAAGAGTCGAAACGCAGCGTCCAATGAGAAGCGTCGACGTGACGTTGGTTATCAGACAGTTAATTCTAGTGGTGCAGTACGGCGCGATAGGGAGACCGTTTGTCTTGTTGCGGGTACACTTGGCGCCGTCGGGGAGGCCGGCGGAGGAGCAGAGGAGAGGGAGGGAGAGGACGAGGAGGAGAGCGAGACGTGACGCCATGCCGGTAGGTGGAGGAGAGAAGTCCGAGGGAGGGAGGGAGGGAGAGAGAAAGTGGTAGAGGATGGGGGGAGGGAGGGGAGAGTGAAGAAGATGGATTGGATAGCCACAGGGCCACGCTTTTGTAGGAATCCGTTGGATAAAAAGTACGGTACGGTAGTATACTGTACGGCATGGTATGGTACGGTACGGTAGTCTTTCAGCAAACTTTTTCGGCAGCCGGAAAGACTAAACATTAATTTTGTACGACTGTACTGTACTGTATTTTAGCTGCGCACTTAAATTTAAATTTTGTATGCGTCAGCAGTGTTCACATATACACCATGTAGATTTAAGGTTTAAGAAAAATTTCTAATTAGGTCTTTTCGTCTCCGTACAATTCTATCAATATGAGTGTCAGATGGACCTCGAAGTGGATCTGAAGAACACCGTGTTAGGGTTTATTAGGGTTTATTAGGGTTTAGGGTCGCTATTAGGGCTTATGTATTTTTTGCGTCTTTAAAACATCTTTTCTCCGCACACACTTGTCAGATTTTGGATCTGACGGTTGAGATTGAAAGGTAAGATTCTCATCTTCCGATTGTCGGTCTCCATCCGAAAATAGGACAAGTGTGTACGGAGAAAAGATGTTTTTACGAGGCGAAAAAAATGTTATCGCTAATAGCGATGCACGGCGGTCAGATGAATGGTCAGATGGGCATCGAAGTGGATTGAAGTAATCGCCTTTCTTGAATTTTTTAATCTTTGTATCATGGTAGTGACTGTTTGGCAAACGACAAAAACTGCCATCTGGCCTTGATCTGTCTTCTCATGTGCGATGTGTTCGCACGCGTTGAAGTTAATGCTTCTCCGACGTGTACATCCCGGCCGTGATGACATCATTCGGTAATTCTTTTCGCTTTTTAGGGTTTTTAAAGGTTTTTCGGGATTTTATAGGGTGAGTTTTTAGGGTTTCTCAGGGTTTTTTAGAATGCAAAAGGCCAAAAGCGCTAGATAACTGCTTTTCCCATATTATATTCGCAGAGTACAAGTTTTTCAGGTATAGATATGCATATAATACGAGGCTATAGATTTTAATTTTAACATCTTCGTTTGTTTTCGCACTTTTTGATCTACGATTCCTTCCTTGATTCCCGGCACTCTGAGTGGACATGAGAAGAATCTTTGGACGGCAAGTTGTAATGATTAGAGTACTGACGGCCAAACGGACGCTGCCTATACCACATGTCATCGCACGTAAAAAGACAAAAAAATGGGACGTGACAGGTTTGCACACAGCTGCTCATTTTCTTGTCGTTTGGTCTGTGGATTCAATGAAAAAAGCGTAAAATGTGTGTCCGTACAAGGTTTTTTTACCAAAGACTGACTGTCTGCCTGGCTGTTTTTGTTTCTCTCTCTTTTTTGTACTGTAGCTATGATCCGTGAAGTAAAAGGTACGCATGTCAGCCGCAGACCATGTGACGACAACTCAGCATTCAGATACACTTTAATTCACCTCCCGCGAAAGATCTGAAAAAATCCGTACATTCTCTCGAACGAACTACAGTACTCAAAATCAAATCTAGCGTCAAATGGACCTGAACTTGCACATCCGTACCCTATATCCGTTCAAATACGCCAAAAAAGCTAAAAAACAAACATAAAAAGCAATCGGACAAACCATGGATTTGTTTTGGAGGGTTCGAGCAATCAACTACACCGTGAATCGCTATTAGGGTTTAATGTTTTTTTTGTCTCTTTAAACATTTCTTATCCGTACACAATTGTAATCTGACGGTTGCGATTGAAAGGTAAGATTCTCAGCTTCCAATTGACGGTCTCGAATTGAAAATCGGACATATGTGTACGGAGAAAAGATGTTTTAAGTGGCAAAAAAATTATTAACACTAATAGCGATACACGGTGTAAAAGTCGAAACCATCGACCCTAGTGTGAATTAAAGTGACTCTTGTGTTTAAATTGACATCTACCTTTTTTGAGTCCTTAACTCCATGTCCTAAGTCTACTACACCGTGCATCACTATAATTGTAAATAAATTAGTGTAAAGAAACAAATAGTGTTATAACCTCTATTTTGGGTTACACCAGCAAAACATTAACACTAAGGGTGGGTTTCCATCGGGCGAAAAGTGAGGTTGTTTACATAAATTCATACTTTGTCGTACCATAATGTACTTTTTCTTGTTTTTTCTAAAACGACAAAAAAAGTTCCTTTCCGCAAAATGCGACTAAGGGTAGAATTCCATTAGACGAAAAGTGTGGTTCGTTACTCGACGCCGTACGAGTTCGTACAGATTCGTACCACGCCGTACCTTATTTTTTTTTATCAGACGAAATATCGTTACTGGAAAGCTGTTGGGATGCTCCAATGATGTAGGCGTAATTCTTGGCCGTTGGATATTCCACTTTTTTAGATCCGCGAAGCAATCGCGCACATCATCCAGTGTGACGATACTCTCCTCGCGAGGAGAGTTGTACGATACTAGACGTGTACCATTGGTACACGTGAAATAACAAAAAAATATCCTCTTTGAACAAGCGATCACCGGTCTACACGTCGTATAAGCCATGTGCCTACGTCGTACGGTCCATGTGCCGCCTGCCATGCTAGATGCACGTGACCGAAAATATTTTGGCACGCTCCGTCTGATATCCACCGACAATCAAAGTTTGTCGCGACCTTCAAAGTTTACCGCGTCATTTTGCCATTCCGTTTTGAAATTTTGATTTCCGATTTCAAAATCAAAAATTTGGCTGCAAACTTTACGTACGAATCATTAACTACCTTCGGAGTACAGATATTTCGTTCTTATTTTTTAGTGTTGTGTATCGGTAAGGATTTTCCTATAACCGATATGGGCCATTTTTCGGGGACCCAATAATCGATATATTGGTACAATATATCGCTATCGATCTTATCGCCGATAAGTAGCCGATAATATCGGTTACTTATCGGCGATAATGCCGATAACGATAACTATCGGCGATAACTGTACGAACCGTACAGATAAGTGTATGGCCTGTACACTGATATGTACGTCTTATTCCCCCGACAGTAGCCGGCATAATATATGTACGGCTTTAGTACGGCTCCAGTTAAAGCGATGTACCTTCCACATCCGACGCCGTGGCTTTGTCCCTTTCTTTTTTTAGATCCACTAAAAACCTGCCACGTGTCATCCATCGACTTTTTTGGCCAAAGCCGCCAAAAAAAGCCATTCTGAGATGTCGGCGCTCACGCTGACCGTCCGCTCTTATTTTATCATTGAATGTCGTCCGTTCGATTCTAGCCGCGCGCATAATGTTATTCTGCATCCGTTGTACTTTGAGTCCGCCGTCTTTTTACCGTTTCATGATAATCAGTTTATCGGTACAATTCCGTAAATTCCCGTCAAATTTATGTATAGTTAACCACCCAAAAAGTACTACAAAGTGCAACGTATTTTTTCGTCAAATTCCGTACATTTCCCGTAAAAAGCCGTACATTTCACGTAAATTTCCGTTCAGTTTACCAGACAGAAAGCATTCCGGAGAGAAAGTACAGAAAGTACAAATATATCGGGACCGCTGACCGTTCGATAACGATAACTATCGGTATCGGTGTTATCGCGATAAGTTTTTTACCGATACACAACACTATATTTTCCATTTGAAGATTTTCTTTAAGATTTTCAAATTTGGACTCTAACCAACGTGGCGCCAATCATAATTGAGGAAGGTTTGTTACAGGCCCGACAAAATAGAATAGTCTTCCAGTAAACTCTGCCAGTAGAATTTTCCGTACATTTATTGGGACCGCCTAATGGAATTCTACCCTAATAGGACAAAACTTTACTATTGAGGCTCCAAATGATTGATGATACTTGGGGGATTTATGTCCACGTAGGACGCGTGGATCGTGACATATTGGATTTGTGATGACGTGTTTCTGTACCCGTACGTCGGAAAATAGAAGCCGTCACTTAAAGTTTGTGACAGTTGTAGCGATGCAATTCTTGTTTCTCATTGAAAAAAAAAAAACAAAATCCGAGGAAAACGACAAAAAATAACTGAAGGAGCGTGTAAAAAAGAGAAACAAGACACAGTAAAATACGCGTAACAATTTTGAGAAACTATTTTAGCCGTCGCGAAAAGGAAATCCATTCGCGTAAATATTGAAAGCTCGTGAAAGAATTAAGTTTATTTTTGTCGTTGCTTCGTGCAAATCTTTCGACGGCTCGAGGTAATGATTGCAGTAAATTGTCGGCTAGTGCCGTCATCTAACACGGCTGCCGCAATTTTACTTCGTGTACTATTATTAGAGTTAATAACAAGCTTCATCGCCAATCGCTATTAGCGTAGTGTATGCTAATTCCGTTCCGCTTTTTTTATTTTTTATTCTCAAATGTAGGAAGTTCATTCATTTTTTTCTTTTACTCTATTTATAGTTTTTTTCCGCGCACCGTGACAAAACGAAAGTACATTGTCGCTTAAAGGTGGTGTACTCTAAGTTCTGACCGCATAAAATTGTACCTTTTAAATGAAAAAAAGTATTTATGATGCTTAGAGACCACGAACGCATGCGAATGTGCTATCTAAATAAGGGATGAAACCGAGTCATAAAACATCAGGTTCGCACCTACTCGTCCAACAACCGCATGGTCGACAGTGTGAACGTCAAACATATTCGCATGTGGAAAGTCAGTTTTTCTTAGTAGATGAAGGTAACTGAACAAATGTATCGCCGACGTATAACTGTAAACTTTGATATCTACGGTTTCAACTCCAAGTAAGTTCTTTGTAAGAAGTTTGAGTGATTACTAATGTTATTTTATGTCTCTAGTTAATTTAGCGTAGACGTATATGATATTATGGTGATAATGGTCCCATTCAGTATAAAAGTCTACTGTAAAATGGTGCCGAACACAAAATACAGTAAACGTTTATGTTAATATGGGATTACGTGCCAAAAAAACCACAAATTAGAGTTATTACTTGAGCCAAATAGAATAAAAAAACAGCATTTGACGTTGGTGATATTTGGGGCGAGGAAAAGCCAAATGCCGACAGTCCCCAAAAAATCACATGTGGTATTGACGAATGACAACTAAGCATTTTGTGTACCTCTGGGACTTGACGCTTTCGCCGTCATTTTTACAAATTATCAAACGTTTCATGAAGAAGTTGGCGAGAGGTCCGCCGCCTGCTCCACTTTTCATCCATGGATTTCACTTCATGGACGCCATGGCTCCCTTTCTACTTCCCTCTCGTCACGCCATCCATATCTCTCATCCTCTCCCTCACCATCCTAATATGCCTCTATCTATCGGTTTTTTACTGCTTCCTTTTCTCATCATAATCCCCCTTCTCATCTTATTCTTACCTCTCACAAGACTTTTCTGCTCCCTATCGATCTGTGTCCTATTCTTCCACCGATCCTGTCGCCTCCATTTCTCTCTACACGTAATGTGAAAAACGATCCCTCTCGTGGTTTGCGTTTTCCTCGTCCTTGCCATATTCTTTGCCTCCCCACCTCCCTTTAGGTTTGCCTCTCTTCCCCTCTCTTCCTCTTTATCTCTCCCTACCTCTATCGCCCTTTCTCTTTTCCCCCTCTCTCTCTCCCCTCAATCTGCATCTCCCTATCCGTTAATCCCTCTCACTCTCTATATTTGTATCCCATTTTTTTCCCACTCATTGAATTTTGTGACCTCCATTCGAACACAAAATGTCCAGCTTGTATGAAACCTCTAAGATAATATTTGCACTTTTGAATTTAGCGATGAATAAGTGCCACCCTGACACGCAAAAACTCTGCCCAACTACACCCTTGTGTAGCTTGGACTCCTCTAAGTTTGCAACAAAAAGAATCACTAAATTTGCTCACCTGAGCAGTACGTTATGGCTGTTCAAAGATAGCAAATTTATACAGATGGCCTCTAGAGAGAGGGCTTTATAAAAATTGTCTACGTCCTAATAACCTACTCACACCTCCTCTAGACCAATGAAAAACCATCATACACTAAATAATGTATATACAAAGTACGGTAGCCGTGGTACTTTATGTACGAAATTATTCGGCACCACTCTTAGTCTGCCACATGGCATAAATGTCGTCGTCATTCTGTCCCACTCTTCTCGTGCATCCTATAGATGATGTCACGTGTCACATCATCTCCACTTTGGCGAAGTACTGCCAGAAAAACATTTCGGCATACCGACACTCCTGCGTGTCGTCCGTTCGTATTCTGACGATTAATATCAAACGTTCGATCTGATGGCGCGCCGAAAAATGTTTACCGTTGAAATTAACTGGTCATTGTTCTGTGTTGACGGTTGAATTTCAACGATTGCCATCTCTTTTGACCATTGAAATTCCGTTTTACTTTGCGAACCGTTGATCGCGAAAATACACTTGATTTTGTTTCGTTCATTTCGTGGGGTACTGTACGTTTCAATGTTTCATTTCGTTTCGGAATGCGTAGCTACGTAACTCTTTAAATAATTATCCAATACAATATGCGTATTAATTCATCAAGGCCTACCGGATAAGGCGGCGGCTAAGCCGTACGTTTGTCACTAGGAGGTCACGGGATCAAATCATATTCTTGGCAGCCTACCTTTTGCAAGAGCTGTGTCTTTTGTTTGTCTTCTGAGGTAGCCATTGCTGCCTACCGATTCTCGAAGACTACGATAAGTACAATATCTGTAGAATGCTCATAGACTGACTAAAAAGATAGATTATAAAATACCCTTTTTCAACACTCCCGTTATTTTCTAGTCTATCTTTTCTTTCAGTCCAAACTTCTCCCTACAAAATATCAATTTGGGAGAGGGAACAGGCTTAGTTATCATATCTGCTACCATCTCTCCATCCGGTCTATACTCCAATCTAATTATTTTATTCTTAACCATCTCTTTAACAAAGCTCAAACGAATATCCATATGCTTTGCTTTAAAGTGATCCTTGGGGTTTGCTGCAATTGCAATCGCGGCTTGATTATCACAAAATATCTTTTGCACTCCAGTTTCATATATCCAAGTTCTTGAAGCAAAGATTTCACCCACATTAATTATTTCATAGCCAAACAAGAGGCCATATACTCAGCCTCCGTGGTGGACTGAACAATCATCTTTTGTTGCTTATTGCTCTAACAGCAAGCCCCATTCCCAACATACAAAACATACCCAGAAGTACACATCCTCATCGGAGCCTCCCCATAACTGGCATCATTCCAAGTAGTGATGTCATTATTATCCCCTCCCAAATGCAACAACAGATATCTTGTTCCTATCAAGTATCGCATGACACTTTTGGCAACTTCCCAATCTTCCTTTCTAAGATCATTCAGACTCCTACTTAATTCCCCCACAACTGCTGCTATATCAGGACGAGTATAGTTCATAAAATATATCAAACTACCGACAACTTGTCTGCACGGAATTGTTTCCATGAACTTGCTTTCCTCAAGTCCTAACTTTATTTAAGATTGACTCCTCTCCGAGCTCCCCTCATTTCCATTCTTTAAGTCCATGGGAGTTGTACTACTATTTGCTTTATCCATTTGAATTTTTTCAAGCATATTCCCCATTGCTTCCTTTTGAGTTATCTATCCCTTTCCATCTGAATTCCCAAAATGTATTTTGCCTCTCCAAAGTCTTTCATTTAAAATCTACTCTTTAAATCCTTTTTCAACCTATTAGTTTTCTCCATCGATAAACTCAAAACAAACAAGTCATCAACGTAGATAGCAATGAAAATTATACCTTCCTCATCCTCAAATAGATAGATGGAATGATCTGAACTGATTTGGATATATCCCAAACTTGATAGAAACTCGTCCAGCTTTTTGTTCCATTGGCGTGGAGCTTGTTTTAGTCCGTAAAGGGATTTTAGTACTCTGCACACCTTACTTTCTTCTCCTTTCTCCACAAATCCTTCGGTTGCCGCATGAAGATCTCTTCGTCTAATTCTCCGTGTAAGAAAGCGGTATTGATGTCCATCTGGTGCACTTCCATGTCTTCCGTTGCCGCTAGACTAAGTAGAATCCCGACGGAGGGAAATCTAACAACCGAAGCAAAGGTCTCCTCATAATCGATTCTCTCCTTCTGTGTGAACCCCTTTGCCACTAATCTGGCCTTGTATCGCTCAATATTGTTATCTGGATTGAGTTTCAACTTAAATACCCACTTGCATCCTATCGGCTTTCTATCTGGAGGACAATCCACCAACTCCCATGTATTTGCTTCCATAATGGAGGCCATCTCATCATTAATGGCTGTCACCCACCTAATTTTCGGACTATTGATTTCCTCCGAGTAAGTTTGGGATTGGCTCAAATGTGACAGCTTAGTTACCTTGTTGTTCACTTGTCTCTCTTGAAGTCTCTTGTTGCTTCTCCTTCCTCCTTCAAACTTTGATATTGGAATGGAGGGTAATCTTGGATTTCTCCGAACAACTTCAACTTCTTCCCTATCCGTGGAGTCCATCTCTGAACGTTCATCATCCGTTTCTGGTCTTTCCTCGTTTTGAGCCGGAAGATGTGACTCCAAGAGAGGGTCACTCTCGGTCAAATTTTTCTCTTCCTTTGCAAGGTCACGCTGAACCGGAGTTCGGTTAGAAGAATCTGAATCTAACTCATTTTCGAATTCAATTCCAATTCTAACCGGTTTAGTGTATTTGAAGGGATATATGGACTTCCTTTCATCCATGACTACCAAGTGTTTCACTAGAATTATGTCTTCTCTTCCGAGATCATAAACTCTATATCCCTTACATTTTCATCATATCCAAGTAAGTATCCCGGCCTTCCTCTTGCATCTAACTTCCAATCAGATTTTTCTGTGTTTAAACTAAACACTTGACTTCCGAACACCTTTAAGTGTGAAATATTAGGTTTTCTCCTAGTCCGTCTTTCATATTGTGTTTGTCCTTTTACCGCCGATGTAAGGACTATATTTTTGAGATAGTTAGCATAATTCATATCTTCATGCTTAAAACATTTTCTTATCTTTTTATTAGAAAACATATTACGAGCACTATCACTCAATGCTCGATTTAGTCTCTCTGCTACACCATTTTGTTCTGGGTTCTTAGGAACTGTCTTTGGTGTTGAACCCCTTCCTCTTTCAGGAAATCCTCAAACTCATTAAAAGTGTATTCCCCCCCCATTATCACTCCTCACTCTCTTTATAGGTGTCTCATGATGCTTTTCACTCCATGCTTTATACTCCTTAAAGTAAGCCGAAGCCTCAGATTCGTTTTTCAAGAAGTATACTCTAGAGTATCTAGACCAATCATCAGTGATAGTAAGCATAAATCTTTTCCCTCCAATTGATGGTACTTTGGCCGGTCCCCATATGCCAGTATGAACTAGATATAAGACCTTTTCACCCTTATATGTTGCGACTTTTGGAAAAGGCAACTTGTGGGCCTTTCTTTGAGCACATCCACTACAATCATCCAAAGTCTCATTGTCTCTAAAGTGTATTCCCTCAACTACACCCATTTTCTTCATTTCATTCAATCTATCTAGATGCAAATGTCCCAATCTTTTATGCCATATCATCAAATCACTTACACCAGCATAGTAAACTCCCGTACTCAAATTCAATCTAAACATTCTTTGGCTACCCTTTTCAGCTGTGAAGTAGACTTCATTCTCATAGCTAGCAACAAAGACTCCTTTCGTTGTACTAGTTTCAAAACCTTTATCATCTAAGACCAACGTAGAGATAAGATTTTTGTTCAACAATAGAATTAAAAAAACATCAGAGAAAGTGACTATAGATGTCTTACCATCAACTAAAACTCTCAAATACACTGATCCTACTGAATTACAGGTCACTATTCTCCCATCCCTACACTCTATCTCTATAGTAGGGATCTTTATCATTTTGGTAAATAATGGTTTTTCTCCACACATATGCATAAAGGCTCCTGAATCAATAATCCATCCTTCATAAAGAGCTTCTCTTACTCCACCGAAAGCTAACTTTTGCCTCCTTGGAATCCGCGGCTCACCTTTCACCTCCAGATCCTTGTTGAGGAGGAGTTCTTCATCGTCCTCATTGCAATCCTCTCCGATAACTTGTGTTGCCACAAATGCCTTCTTTTTCCTTGCGGCTGGTTGTCTGACCTGTTTCTCTTTCAATCTCAACTCTCTTAATTTAGTACACTCTGCCATGTAATGTCCTGGCTTCTTACAAAAGTGACAAATCTCATTTAGAGGCTTTGATCCAGATCCATCATGGTTTCCTCTTCCTCCTGTTGGTTTGAAAAGTCAGTTTCGTGCGTACGAGACAGTTTGACCATAACTGCTAATTGGATTTAATATGGAGGTTTGAATAGATTCACGGATTGGGGGAGCGAACGGATTGATATAATTAAAGTGACGTAAAAGACTCATTGAGTGGTGTGAACAAGCTGTGACAAATGGACGGCGGATCGCGAAGCGATCCGATGTAAAATAAACGGAATGTTGGAATAGGCGCCGTCGGTACGGCGGAGCTGCGACGCAGTTAAGTCAACGTAGCTGCGGCTATTTGTATGATCCGTACGGACAAGCGCAGCCAGCGTAGCTAGCGCAGCTGCGGATAATATGACTAGGATAGATCTCGAGTAATGATGATTGTACGGTAGTGGTAGCTTAGTAGTTGCTTAGTGGTAGCTTGGTTTCTGACATACGAAGAGTGCGGTGTAAATATTCTGTAACACAGAGGTTTGTCCTTTTGACTTATTGGTTTATTAGAGTAGATACAGTACGGCTGGTATGCCTCCGTACTCTGAATATAACTTGCAGGACTTAGATTATTTTATGTATCGCAGTCAAGTTTATCAAAGCAATGGCAAACTGTTTTCTGCATCTTTGACCTGTTGGTGTGATCACTCTGTTTGGTGCTTTCATGTGAAACTTTGTGGAGTTATTCTATGATATAGAATCTATATGTGTGTGAAGTTTCATTGTATTCCAGTATCTCTGTAAGATTCTGTGAGCAGTCTAAGTGGTTAGTTTGTGAAGTTGTCAGCTGGTTTTGTGAAACTCAGGAGCCTATATCTTCTAGATGCATTGGTGGATTTAGCTGTAACTTTGGAAGTTTATAGTGTATATGGTATACTGCTTATTGGTGCAGTTTGAGATGATTCTGTTCAGTTTGAAGTAATCTGTGCTGTCTGTTTTGAGGTAGTCTGTGGGTGTTTCCGTGAGTAATCCATGGCTGAAATAGGCTATGGACAACACCTCCTCCACCAAAGTTTCCATAAGGTTTTTTAGAATCCCATGCACTCATTCCTATTCCCGGTCCTTCTGCCTCTCCTATTTGTGCATGCATGTCTATGGGAGGGAGGGGGGAAACAATGGGCATGATCATTATTATGGGAAGCCTTTGCGTTGGTGGGTTTTTTGCAAGACTCCAAGGCTAACCACTCTGGGCAGCGGGCCTTTCACTTGGGATTCTCGGGCACGCTCGACAGTTGTAAAGCTAGAGTGTTTTTTAGGCACACTTTTATTCTCCCGAGGATTTTCGTACCCTTCCGACCCGTACTGTTCTCAGATTACGGAGAAGCGAGCACAACCAGCCAAAATGATTATAGTATTTCCTTAACTGAACGGGAGGCACTTTATTTCGCGCCTAACAGAGGCCGGACGACAAAGTTCTACCGTCTGAAAGATTGCAGTTCCGTTACATAGTACTAGCTTCCACCATCCCTAATGGGGGGTACATTGTGGGTTGCTACGTAGACTTCCGGACTGTAATCTAGATTATGCTGTTAGTCTGTAGCAATTCAGTTCAGGTTCAGCTGACCAGTGGTCCATTTATTACATTAAGTCAAAGCTTGGCACTTCCGTGTCCTTTTAGTTCTTTGTCTTAAAACTGCGGAACAAATAATAACTTCCGGCCGTGGATCTAGCCGTAGTCAGAGGTCGAACTTTTTTCCCTAAGTGTAGTACAAATTATTTTGTCTTATGTTAGTTTGGTTGTTGTTGCTTGCCGCTCATTGGTTAATAGCATTGGTTTGACTTTTGGACCTAAAACTGGACAAACTTTTGTTGTATAAGGCACTTGGGGCCGAAGGAGACAGGTTGTTTTTCAGCACTGTCTCTTGTGAAAACCCTCAGAAAATCCAACAAACCTACTTTTGGAAAAATCTTTGTTTTGTTTTGACTCTGTTGCCATCTTTGTTTTGGATATGTCCATTGTGGGAATCATAGTTCGGGCTAGTAGTTGGCACTATCGTCCCTTTCGGTGATTTTTGGACTTTTTGCTGCCTAAAACCGAGAAGAGTCTAGTCGGTTCCAAGCTGTGGACATCGAGGGTTGAAGGAGTACCGTACCTATTTACACTACCATTGGGAGAGAGAGTTCGCTTTTTTCTCATTGTCATCGTAAATTACCGAGGTATGTTAAGCTTGCTTCGCCATCTTTTATATCTTTCATCTAATATTTTATTTCTGTGGTCAAGGTGATATTGTTAAATCTGAAACAACCATCCCTTTTTATCTCTATATGTCAACTTGGTAGTACATTTTTGTATTCGCTTGTAGTTTCTTGTGCTTTGGCGTGAACTTCCCAGAGTAAAACTGCAACTTCCTTGTATCGAAACAGCGGGTTTTGAGGGAACAAATGTTATAGACTTCCCGTGGATAAAGTAAAATTGGGGCACTAACCCGATAAACCAAAAACCCAACCCCCTTTCCCTGGCTCGATGGGGAAAGGAAGGGGGAGGGGAGATCTTTTCGCCTTCCCATGCACTCATTCCTATTCCCGGTCCTTTTGCCTCTTCTATTTGTGCATGCATGTCTATGGGAGGGAGGGGGGCAGTAGTGGGCATGATCATTATTATGGGAAGCCTTTGCATTGGTGGGTTCTTTGGAGGACTGCGAGGCCAACCACTCCGGGCAGTGGGCCTTTCCCTTGGGATTCTCGGGCACGCTCGACATCAAATCCAAGATCTGACATCTTTCTTTTTAGCAAATAAACCTTCCTAACCGTAAATACAATAATCTATTTCCCGTAAACCTCTGGATAGCCTAGGTAGCCATGACTCTAGCTTCCTCTCCAACTTCTCAGTGACTGCAACAAGTGTGGGACTTCGAGAGAGAAGTTAGAGGTGGACTACCTCAGCTTCTTTCTGTATTCCAATTTAGACCTAGAAAATATTAAAAGAACCATCGATTTCTACATTACACTAGGTGAGTCGCGCACGGAGGGGAAAAGTGGAGAATCAAGTTCTTTAAGAGTAATACCCTGCTCAACTCCTCCGAATTATTGTGCCCGCCACAATTGTTGAAGAAGATTATTTTTGAAGAAATTAATGGTCCGTTTTAAGTATTTTCTAGGTCAAAATAGAAATATAGAAAGAAGCCGAGACAGTCTACCTCTAACTTCTCTCTCCAACTCTCAAACTTGTCGCAGTCATTGAGAAATTGGAGAGGAAGCTAGAGCCATGGTTACCTAGGCTATCCAGAGGTTTACAGGAAATATATATTAGTTTATTTACCGTTAGGGGTTTATTTACTAAAACTATATATGTTACGACCAAGATTTGATCCTGGTACCTGACGGACGGTAAGCAGCCGATACCCGGTAGCGGGTAGCCTTATCCGTTAAGTCTAGACCTATTGTTACATACTATATGGTTTGATATTTAATTAAACATTACCACGTAGGATAATTCATATAACTGAAACTGTTTACGGGATACATAGATCCAGTAATGTAAAAGTACGGATTACGGTACGGATAAGAAACGAATACCGCGCATTTGTTTCTTTAGCGAAACGAATACCGCGCACGTATTTAATACGGTTACGATTAAATGTGCATTTAATCGAACGGCCGGAATGAATGCCGAGATAGCGAAAGGGGATTTCGGCAGTTTTTGGTCATCGCCACATCGAATGCCACGTGGCAGAATAACATTGGATCGCGGCATCTCCGAGGATTAAAGGAGCAAATCTGGATATACCATGTGTTGACATTTAGGCCATGTCAGCTGTACTTTTGTGTACGGAAGTGTAATATGATTGGCTCCGTACATCAATAGATAGAGTCTGTGAGAGAGATAGGACTTAGAAAAGTTAGGAGATAGGACCCTCTCTCCCAGAGAGCTTCGGTTACGATTAAATGTGCATTTAATCGAACGGCCGGAATGAATGCCGAGATAGCGAAAGGGGATTTCGGCAGTTTTTGGTCATCGCCACATCGAATGCCACGTGGCAGAATAACATTGGATCGCGGCATCTCCGAGGATTAAAGGAGCAAATCTGGATATACCATGTGTTGACATTTAGGCCATGTCAGCTGTACTTTTGTGTACGGAAGTGTAATATGATTGGCTCCGTACATCAATAGATAGAGTCTGTGAGAGAGATAGGACTTAGAAAAGTTAGGAGATAGGACCCTCTCTCCCAGAGAGCTTCTGTACAAAAGGTCAACTTTGACCCTCCATAACTTACTGCTCAGGGGAGCAAATTCAGAGATTCTTTTTGCTATCGACTCAGGGGAGTCTTGCCTTCACAGGGGTGAAAGTGGTTAGAGTTTTTGTCTGCCATGGTGGCAGTAGTTCTTGCTGAAACACAAAGGGGTCATGGTTATCCTAGAGGCTTCTTGGAAACTGTCCATTCTGAGGACTTATGGTGGTCTCAGAGTTTCAATTTTCTCATGTCCGTACGATCTCTTTGGTAAGATCTAGGATCTTCTATCCACTGCAGGAATACGGTTTTATCATTCCATCCTTTAGGGCCCGTTCGGTAGCAAACTCCTAAAATTGGAAAAAATCAATGAGGGGGAGAAAGAGGGGGAGAGGGAGAGGAGTTCGAGAGGGGAGGAGAGAGAGAGTTAATCAGTGAGGGAGAAGGGGATGAGGAGGAAGCATTAAAAACCAAGAAGAAAGGGTAAAACATATTTATATAAAGCTCAATACGTTAAGAATATAGGAAAATTTCGGAGATGAACAAAATGTCAAAGGTTAAAATTGAGTGAAACCTACCCGGTACATCGTCGAGAAGGCCATTTATCGGTTAATTTCGAGCGCGGTTTGTGAATATTATCATCGAAGTCTCGATTCGTGCGTTCACTCCTCCCGTGAGTCGTACCATCAATGTCATGGACTCTCCTCCCCTCGCAACGTTGGCGTAACTGAGGACCTCGTCGCCGTGAAAGCCTAAAGTTTTTTTGTTGTCCACATTTACAATTTAATGCGTCTCGTCCATATTCTCTACTAAATTCTCATTAAAACGAGCTGACATCCACCAAAAAAATAGAAAAAAACAAAGGAAAAAAAAACACAACTAAGTATAATGAAAGGTGTACCAAATTTTGGCTTACATTATTGACTTATTTAACAATTTAGGGAGTTAATAAGATAACGAATGTTTTTTTTTCATTCATTACCCTCAACAAGCATGGAAAATAAACAAAATTAAAAGCTTTTTATGAAAAAAAACAACCAAGGGATGGAAAATACAAAGCTTACCCGAGAGAAATCCCCTTTTTAATACGCCCATGTGATATGCCACATATCTCTCTATGTATTCCTCCTTCTCCGGACTTAACTGTAGTTTGCCCTTTTGGGCTTGGGCAACAATGCTATGTTTTTCGAAAAAGCGTTGAACCCAACGCCGAGTGATTCGAATTTTGATCTCTTCCCCATTGTCGTCGATAAATTCCACCGCACCATTCTTTTTCATTTCGGCAATGATGTACTTTGCCATTTTACACACACTTCGACATTTTCATGCCTGCCTTCTGGAATCGATAAAATTTGTCCACCAAGTCTATATGAACTTTCACCACCCACGGTAACTCTTTCCTACCCCTACCCGGTAACTCCTTCGATACCGCCACGCTTCTCTTTCCAAAACCCGAAAAAGATAAGGTCAGAGTAGTTTCCCTTATCCCTTTCAGTACCGCCTCCCATTCTACCCATCACTGCCTTGCCTTCTGGTACTCTGCAATTGGAGTAAGGAAATAAATAAAATTAGTGACTGAAGTTCTAGATAAAAAGCGTCAAACATTATAGGGAGATAATTGCTTAGCGACGACCAACAGTCGTCGCTGATATACCGATGACAGCTTCTCGTCGCTGAATTAGGCGGCAATTATTTGACTTTGCTAATTCAGTGACGAAAAGTTGTCGTCGCTGTATCGAAGATCAATCGTAAAACATAACTCGAGAGTTGTGTTTCAACGACGTGAACTTCATCGCCGATTACGGATGAGGCAGGTCACGCTATATTATAAAACACAAAATAGAAAAAAAACAACATGTGGGTGGGTTAAGAACGACAATAGAAGAGAAGAAAAAATGAATAATATGTGAATGACAAACATACCGCAATTTTTTTTGAGACAACTCCCGTGTGAGCCTCGTCACTTGTTCTTGTTGGGCAGCTAATTGGTTAGTAAGTGCCTCGATTATTCGTGGCCAATCCTCATCTCTCGGTGGTGGAGGGGGGGTATTTGGACGCCGAACCTTTGGGATTTCGCATAACCCGGGTCGTCTCACTTCAAGATTTCGGAACTTATGTAGTACTGAGGTACGAGCCGCTCGGAGAGCCATTACCTTTGGAGTTTTTCGACAATACTTTAGGACGGTGTATAGTCGGGGGTCCCACGGATGGTGAAGCTGCAATAAACCGGGAACATACGCCCAAAAATCGTGGTCGTCGTGAACAATCCATGTATGTCATGGATCAGCCGGATCGAATTGTAGTATATGGGCAAACATCGAGCCTCGGTCTTCACTGTCGATGAAAAGTCACGTCGGATGAGCGGGAACATCCGAAGGGATGTCAAGAATTTTCGGATGGGGATTCTCCCTCGGATTTAGGGAGCGTGGTTCACCATACTGTAGAAATTAATTGTCCGTTATAAGTATTTTCTAGGTCTAAATATAGAAAAAGAAGTCGAGGCAGTCTACCTCTAACTTCTCTCTCCAACTCTCAAACTTGTCGCAGTCACTGAGAAATTGGAGAGGAAGCTAGAGCCATGGCTACCTAGGCTATCCAAAGGTTTACGGGAAATATATATTGGTTTATTTACTAAAAGGATAGGATATGTGCTGCCACCAGGAATTAATCCTGGTACCTGCCGGACGGTAAGATGCCGGTAGCCGGTAGCCTTATCCGTTAAGTCTAGACCTAGTGTTACATACTATATGGTTTGATATTGAATAAAACATTACCACGTAGGATAATTCATTTAACTGAAACAATTTTACGGGGACATAGATACAATAATGTAAAAGTACGGTTTGCGGTACGAATAAGAAACGAATACCGCGGATTTGTTTCTTTAGCGAAACGAATACCGGGCAGGTATTTATTACGGCTACGATTAAATGTGAATTTAATCGGACGGCCGGAATGAACGTCGGGATTGCGGAATATTATTTCGGCGGTTTTTTGTCATCGCCACATCGGATGACACGTGGCGGAATAACATTGGATCGCGGCATCTCCGAGGATTAAAGGAGCAAATCCGGATATACCACGTGTCGACATTTAGGCCATGTCGTACAGTGTCCGTACAGAAAGTACACCGGCAGCTGTACTTTTGTGTACGGAAGTATAATTTGATTGGCTCCATACATCAGTAGATAGAGTATGTGAGAGAGATAGGACTTAGAAAAATTAGAAGATAGGACCCTCTCTCCTAGAGAGCTTTTACACAAAAGGTCAACTTTGACCCTCCATAACTTACTGCTCAGGGGAGCAAATTCAGAGATTCTTTTTGCTATCGACTCAGGGGAATCTTGCCTTCACAAGGGTGCAGGTGGTCAGAGTTTTTGTCTGCCAGGGTGGCAGTTGTTCTTGAGGAAACACAAAGGGGTCAGTATTATCCTAGAGGCTTCTTGGAAGTTGTTCATTCTGATGACTTATGGAGGTCTCAGAGTTTCACATACCTCCAATGTTCGGGCCATTCGGTAATCGGAATAAAATGCTCGGCCCAAGGCACCCCATTTCCTCATCTCCCGTGGGAGGAGGAAAAAACCAATCCAGATCCTCAACTGGGTAAGGAGCTTGAAGACCCGGCTCACCCAATACAATGCCTCTCTCCCAATCGGGTGTTCGAGGCGCCTCAAACACGTTGTCATCATCTTCGTATTCATCCTCTTGTTGTCGTCCCTCGCTATCCGGACTTTGCTCTTCCTTGGTTGCAGGCTCATCCACATCTTTCCATACCCGAATATCCGTGGGGTGTTTATTATTCGGGGGTATGCTCGTCTTCCGACGGTTCTTCCCCATCCACAATGCACTCGTCGCTACACGAAGTTGAGGGGACATAATCCTCGTCGCTCCAACGACTAACTTTCCGTTTTCCTAGTTTTATTTCCCTTATCCTCTCTAACCTTCTTCGTGCCTCACTCCCTCCCTCCTCCTACCTCTCATCAAAAACTACCTTCCTTTTTTACCCTCCTCCTCCTCTCTACTCCTCCCCCCGTCTCACTTCCCTTCCCCTCCTCAACCGTCGTTTTTTTTCCCCTTAATTCATCACCTAATTCCGCCCCCTCCCCCTCCCTCCCCACTTAATACTTTTTCTTCCCCCCATACCTTACCTTCTACCTCCTCCTCCCTCTCATCAAAAACCCTACTTTTCCTTTTTACCCTCCTCCTCCTCTCTTATCCCCGTTCAACTCCTCCCTCCCCAACCACGCTGGATTTTCCTCTTCTTTCACCTAGCCACCCTCTCCCCCCTCTCACTCATATATTTTCTTCCCCATACTCATCATTCCTCACTCCTCCTTTCTCTACCTAAAAACCCTACTTTTCCTTTTTACCCTCCCTCCTCCTCCTCTCTACTCCACCCCCTGCCTCACTCCTCCTTCAACTGTCGTAGCTCTCGCTCTTCCTCACCTACTACCACCTTCTCCCTGCATCTACCATGCACCTTTTCCTCCCTTCCCCTTTTCCCCTACCCATCCAGGGCTAGCGTGGTTGCCACCTCTCGTGCTGGCTAACTCTTCAAAGTAGCTGTAATAATGGGAGGATAAAGACGGCGATTAGCCATCTTGGTGCGTGGTAGCCTCCTTTGCTTGCTGCTGCCCTCCGAATGGCTTGAAAGAGCGCCTAAAAAATAATTGAAAAGATGCGGCTACAGAAGTGGAGTGAACACCAAACAAAAAAATCGAGGGGGAATGGGGCATACTACAACATGACAATATAAGGGAGATATAATCGAATGGAAATTATTCAATACGTCAAATAAATTAGAAACAATTGAACTAGCGACACAAAATTTAGCAATCAGGAGTTAGATGTATGAAGGTAAGGACGAATGGTTAAAACACTTATTTGTGCCATACACCGCCATTAAATGTTGTGAAAACTTTTTAATAGCCCTCGGGATGAGCCTTTTCTTTCCATTCTCATGAAAATCGGCGATCATCCAATCGATTACTCTTTATCGAGTAATCGTCGTTGAAACTTGCTTAACTTTTCGGGTCAGCACCGATACGTTCCCATAATTATCAGACGGTTCGTCTAAATCTACGCTAGTAGCGCCTTCCACGAGGGGGTCCACGTCGGTTGATCCCAATTCTTCTCTCGGTGGGTCGGGTCCTTGGGTTTTGCTAGAATCCATGTCCTCTTCGGCTAGAGGAAGCAATAATCCGGCCGTAGCGGTGTTTTTCGCCCCAAAAAATGTGGTGATATGGGAAGTAATGGGCCACATATTTGCAAATTTTAAAAAAACGTATTGGCCAAAAAGGGATACAAAGCAAATAATAG
Organism: Zygnema cylindricum; assembly: GCA_037447655.1. Taxonomy (NCBI): domain Eukaryota; kingdom Viridiplantae; phylum Streptophyta; class Zygnematophyceae; order Zygnematales; family Zygnemataceae; genus Zygnema; species Zygnema cylindricum. Next base: position 47,533 of record JBBHKE010001733.1, read on the forward strand.
GGATGCAAAAGCCTAGGTAAATGGAGAATGTGGTAAGAGTGTGTCATTGTTGGACTGAACACCGGATATATATACAAAGAAAAATAAAAGAAGTGGGACAAAAAAGAGGGAAACCTTTCCTCAAATTTCGGTGTTCGAAATTTGAATTTTTATATTTGGCGTGTTTGTGAATTATCCAACTTTTTTAGACGACACAGAGAAAGCAGGAAAGTTTCAAAATTTGAGTTAGTTTTGGGAGAGAGAGTATGCACATGGTAGGCGACGGACGATTTTCATGAAATAGCCATGGTAACTGCCTGCTGCTAATTGAATGTACGGGTCGTATTCGGAATGGCGGCCGGTATAAAAGGCGGTTTGTTTCACGTCGTGCTCGAGCCGTAATGTTTTCGTGGATATGAAATTGTCCACGTGTAAATGTGGGCGACCAATCATATTATGTTTGGGGCGAGGTGATTGGTGAGTTGGAACATTTTGGACCAATTTAGAATAAGCGTTTAATCTAATTCGCCATAACATTAACGCTAATACGGATCACTAAACGAAGAGACAAATAGGAATGCAACCATTTTAGAGTTAACACACATATTAGCATAAATTCATTCTAATAAAACATACTATTGTGACATTATTAGCGTAAAGACCCCGTGTTAGCGTATAGTGAAGGTATTACGTACAATCCACCAACTTGTCAGACAACAAGCGTTGCGTGTTGTTTTGGGAAAGCTTTAGTCCTCTGTATGCCTCGGAATTTGAGGAAGAGAGAGTTTCGGGACTTAGAATGTTGTTCAATAAGTCCAGTTCACTACGAACCAGAATTGGTGTTACAGTGACTCATTGAGGAGTACACCGTTTAAATACACTCCCGGAATACGTGACATTACAAGGAAAAACGTATGCCGTGATATCCGTTTGTTGGTGTCTAGCACTGAACCGAACGTTACAAGTACGTCGCACTAAATACCATCAAACACCGTACCGGACAATACGCAACGGACGAAACACAAAACAACTCACAAGACGCTAACTGAAACCAAACAATGAACCAAGATCAAAACCGTCACTAAAACAGGACGTGAAACGTAACACAACTAGTTCTTTCCACAGCGAACCATAACATTCGCCACTTAAAACATTTTTTCCCGTACATAGTTGTCGGATTTTCAATTTGAAGCCGCCAATCGGAAGCTGAGAATGTTTTCTTTCAATCGCAACCGTCAGATCTAAAATCCGATAAGTGTGTACGGAGAAAAGATGCTTTAAGTGACGAAAAAACATTAAGGGTGTGTCCCCATGTACTTGTAACTTAGCGCAATTACATTGTATTTTAGCGCGGATCCGCCGGACCCGGTTTTCAAGTGTCCCTATGTCTGTAATGACGAAATCGTAACTTACGCTTGTGACGATTGTATACGTCGACAATACCTGTGACGGTTGTCAACGTCGACAATCTGTGGTCGCACGATATTTTTTGTACCTGCGTGTGACGTCGCATGTCTTACCGTGACATTGTAGACGTACCGCCTTCCAGCCTGTGCAATTTCACGGTCGAAGATGAGGCGCTTTGCCTTCGCGTCTCCTGTCCGGTCGACGTGAAATGGCATCGGAATTTCAAGACCCCTGCAAAAAAAAAAATCCGTACTATACGAAAAGGGACAAATCCAAACAAATTGTGTACTTGTCTTTGTCGTATTAGAACGCAAACGGACAAAACATAGCGAACTATGTACTTTTCTTTGTCCTTGGAAATCGTAGGATTTTTGTTGAAATTTACGGCACGCGCGAAAATATGTTCCTATTTGTCAATCGAAAAAACCTAATTTTAAATCACATCGCGCATGTGTTTTAAAGATAAGGTTGAAGATGACGTTTTTTGTCCTCGAAGTGGGTCGAAAAGCACAAGACGACAACTTTTAGTACATCCTAAGTTCAGGGATGACGCAAATTGTACTCTACAAATTTGCGATTTCTTCGTACGGTTGCAACTTAGGCAGTACGGCGCTAAGTTTTACGGCAAAACGACAGGAAAAAACCCTTACTTATGCACATGGGGACACACCCTAACACTAATAGCGATTCACGGTGTGTACTGCATGGCAATCTAAAAAAAAGTCAGTCAGTACGGCAGTATCCTAAAGTAGCTAAATCGGAGGGCCATAATTTGTCATTGTTTCTCAGAAAGTAAATTATACTCTTAAATCGAACGTACAGTATGTACCACGCTAAATCTTTTTTATCGATCGAACGGTGTTGAAGCCTTCCGTAAAATAAGGAGTTACTCTATGTATTTAAAGTTTTAAACCTTGCCCGCCGTACCATAGACGTACGGTATACCTTACCATATCCTGTACAGTACCGACGAAGCTCTATCCAAACCTTTTGAATCTCAAAAGTTTCCTGTCCCTCCGTGCCTTTTATCCTTTCTCCTTTACCTTTCCTTCTCTTTTCTCCTTTGACCTCTCTCCTCTCCTCTGTCTTTTTTGTGACTTTCTTGTCTTTAGTAGTAGTCGCAGCTATGGCTGCCACTATCTCAGCTTCATCGTCTGTCCTATCCCGGTCTCTGGTATCTCATGGTTGTCGTACTAGAGTGACGTCATCATCGACGTCTCTGTCTTCCGCTTCTTGCATTGCAAGGATGCCACGTGCCACCGCCTGGAGCCAGGCAGGGCATTCTGCATCCAGGATTTCCACTAAAGCAGTGATGGTAAGACTTTTTTTTTGTAGAAGAGAGGTTTTATGGCTTTTAGGTTTTTGTGGTGTTTTCGGGTTTTTAATGTTATATTTCAAGGGTTTTTTAGGGTTTTTAGGGTCTATACGATTTTTCCCAGCCTATTGTAGCTACGTAAATCATATTTGTTGTATTTTTATGTTTTTTTGTTTTTCTGTAGAAAATGTCGTTTTAGGGTTTGGAATACCATTTTTTATGTGGTTTGTAGAATGTCGACTCGCTCAAAAAATTGTCTTTGAAACAAAAAAAAAGATCGTCGGAAATTACTTTTTAGGGTTTGTTGAGTGAAATGTAAAGTACCCTGTGTACTGCTATTAGCTTCATTATTTTTTCTCCAATTCAAATCATTTTTTCTCTGTGCACACTCGTCCGATTTCGATTTGGAGACTGCCTATCGTCATGTTACGTCACATCACGTTTCTGTACTGTTTGGAACTGTAGTAACTAGTAAGGAACAGTACACCTTGAATCGCTTAGCTTTGGAATCTAGGATCCCTCTAATTCCGTTATTACTTATTAGTCATCTCTCTCCATCTTTCATTTCTCCCTCTCTCCCCCTCCTTTCCATCCTTCCCTTTCTCCTTCTATGCCTCCTTGCTTTTCTGCCTCTCTCCATCCCTCTCCCGCATCCCTCCACCCCTTTCACCCTACCTCTGATCTCTCCTTTTCTCCCTCTATTTATTTGCCACCCTCTGTCCCTTTCCCCTTATCTCCCCCTGGATAAGCTTTAGAGTAAGTGTCTATTACACTGCAGGATTTTGTTTTTTTTTGTATTTTTTTTCCTTTTTTCTATTTTTTCGTTTCTGACACAATGTTGAGATCATTGTTTGCAAGGATGTACGTACACCGCGAATCGTAATTAGAGTAAAGAAATAGTTCGAGTAAAAAACTGAAAAAATAATTAGAGTTATTAACTCTAATTTGTGTAATCAGTTTTCTAAAAACAAATTTTACTCTAATGTATCAACAACTCTAATTCATCAACAACTCTAATATGGGTTTATTTCCGTACTAATTATCCTCGCTGGTATCTTTACTGTAAATTAGGTACATGTACAGAATCTGACAAAACGTACATTTTCACGTCACGCGGTTTGTGAAAATGCAGTTACATGATATCAGCCCGTATGAAATCGTTTTTTGTACTTTTTAGTTAATAAAGAACAATTTTGCACGGTCAGACACCGACTGTACGCCACACTATTTAACACGGCACTATATTAGAGTTGTTAACGTTGATTCCAAAAGTACCTTAAATAATGTAAAGAATAATTTAGAATTATGTACTCTATTTAGGGTTGTAGAGTCAAAATTTGGGGCGACGGAATTAGCGTACATAACGCTAATTACGATTCGCGGTGTAGCTGTCTTCTGTTAGTAGGCCTTTTAGAAAATGGATCTAAATATCTTACATAGTTTATCGTATACTTTGCAAGATATACTATATAAGTGTGTAATATATGTATGCTATCTTATATTTTTCTTATATTTTGCTTTACTTCTAACCAGTGCCCTTTTTTACTTCATTTCTGTGTAGAAATTTGTGGATGTTGAGAGCGACAGGAACGGGGAAGAAGTTGAATGTGGTTCTTCAACATCTATAGAGGAGGTATTTTCTTGTTACCCCTTGTTATTAAGGAAGAGTTAATTTGGAACCCCTTGTTATAAGGAGGTTTGTTCTTATAGCCTCTTGTTATGAAGGGGTTATTTTCTTGTAACCTCTTGTTATTAAAAGTAACTATTTTGATCAGTTTTATTTTGAACTATGGTTTTTTTTTTGAACAGGGGAACAAATGGTCCATGTTTTTAATTCTTTGGTCACACATGTTTATGTCTCAATCTGACTTTGAAGTTGCTTTCAGCATAGCATGCCCATTTGTTCGCAGTACATATGTAACAGTAATATGTATGTTCCTTTATGTTCATGTAACATAAATTGGCATGTTGTACCATTCTATCGGTAGCCATGGGCGCTGAGAGTTAGATGTTTTTATTGTTCCTTCTTTGGATGTGCATTGTACCCTGGCCATTGATATCAGTGTAAAGGAATTATTTGTATTAAAGTGAAATTAGTATCAAGAGTGCTAATTTAATGCAGAGCGGGGTGGTCGTTTAGTTCACTTCCTTAAATAGCGTTAACATCATTTTGGGTTTGTTTGACAAAAAAAGTCACGATGAAGTTAGTGCTGTTTAACACTAATAGGGACCGGGCAGTGTTGTTCTCACTTTAATTTATTCGCTTACTACTATCCCTCATTCTATTGCAGACAGGCAGTGGCTTCCCTACCGGACAGGTGTCTGCTGCAGCGACATTTTTCTTGTTACAGGTATTTCTTAAGTTCGTATAATTTATTGCAGAACTTTCTATTTATAAAAGAACTTTCTATTTTTCGCAGAACTTACAGGGCTTCTATTATCGCAGAGCTTTCTAATTATTTCTCTAGGATTGGTTCTCTGCATTTTCCCTGTTACATCTTTTACTGTGGATGTTGTTTCGTGGCCGGTTTGCTAATTGCTGGATAAGTTTATAAAGCAAACAAGCATCTTTTTCTGTTGTACATTAGCAAAAACAAGCGAAAGTAAGAAGAGAATCCAGTTTTTTGTGACTACTTTCTTCTTTGTTGGTATTCATTCTGTACTAAAGTCAGGAAATACGACTGGTTGCTCCTCCATGAGCACCATCGTTCAAACCATGGGTTTAGTTTGAGAAAACAATTGGAAACTCTTTGTTGTAACCCTGTATAGGACACGTACTTTACAGGAATTTCTTATGTAATACGCATACTATTTGGTGTAATAATATATAAACGTTTCCTATTGTTTTCACACATTAAACCTATGGTTCAAATGTGCGAAAACAGTTGGAAACGCTATATGTGGAACCCCATACTAAAAGAGTTTCTGGGTATAATATTCTTGTAGTACATGTGACCAGGGTGTGTGTTTCCAATTGTTTTTCATATTTGAACTATGATGATGACTGAGTTTCATGTTGTTCCTGGTTTTCCTTTTTGCAGTCAGTTGCTCTTATACAGTTTTTCTAAGAAGCGATTCTCTAAAAAATGTTTCTCTTAGAAAATTTTCTCCAAGAGCTGTTTCTCTAAAAAATGTTTCCTCAGGAACTGTTTCTCCAAGAAATGTTTCTCTAAGAATGTTCGGGAAAGGGAATGCTTGCTGGTTGCAAAACAGAATTTGGCTGTGAGCCTGCCTGCCCAAGCACTGGAGTTTCCTGAAATCGCTTTTCTTAATTCGAAGGAGGTGGAGGGCATATTCTACATAATTATTTTTGCTCTCGGCTATTTATTTGTGGCCCCTGTATGTCTCCTCCAGCCCTAAAAAAAACCCTTTCCGAAGCAGTTTCCTCTGCACAAACTCATCTTTTTTTTAGTATGAGGTAGTTTAAATTCTTCTTTGCAGATCTGTGTCTCATATGGACAAAACATGCAAACCCCCCTTTACCATGAAGCACATTTCTTTTTTTTCATGAAATAATTTAGTCTTTTCTTCGCAAAATCATGACTTACAATAAATGCAAACCTCCTTAAATGCACAGGGATGACATCTTCCCGTTATCCTTTCCGATATGGCATCCCTTTGATGGCTATTAGTGTTATACTGGTCAAGTTTCACTACAGCTTTGTCTATTTTTCGCTTATCTTTTTTGCAAACTCAACACCATAATGGAGATATGACACATTTTGTCTGTTCCTATCCTTGATTTTAAATCCTAAAGTTAAATATTTAGAGCAAGAAGGTTTAACCCAAGATCAATACTGTAGAGATGTTTTGCCATTGCCTTTCAAGGTTTGCATAATGTTTGTAAGCAAATGATTGGTTTGTAGTATAGGGACCTGCTTTTGATGGTTGTTTGACAGACAGATTGTCAACTTATCTTTTTTTTCCATTTAAAGTCCCGTGTTGTCTGAACGATCCCATTTTATATATTTGGATGATGTCATTTTGTGCACGAAAGAAGTGCTTGTATACATGTTTGTTGTCCACCCGTTCCTTTTTAACAGTTACTGTTGTCTACGTCAAATAGTGTATGAACTACAACTAAGTCGACATTTTAGGTTTTTTACTCCTTTCTAGTGAGGCATACCTTTGTAGTGCTTCTGCACCAGGTTTTATTTCCGGGCGTTATTACATGTCTATTCTCAAGCCGTTTGATTGGCTGATAAAAGCAGGTTAATTAACTGTTAGGATATGCTTTCATGGACTCATGCTTGAGATCAGATGTTTGTTGCCTCTGGGTTTTACTTGTTGTTAAAGTGTTGTAATTTAAAGCTGAAACATAGAGTTTATGGTCGGCATTTCAAAAGGTATTGCAGGATGCAAAGAAGTTTTGCAGATATAGCTAGAAGTCTATCGAAGTTATCAATAGTTTAGCTGATGGTTTGGTATTGGGTGAAGGTACAATGATTGCACCAGCTTTCAGAGCTAGAAAGAGATTTTCCTCCTCTGTCCCTTCTCTTTCACAGCTTTCGTTTCCTTCTCCTCGACTTGCTCCTTCTCCCACTAATCATGTCTATCTAGTCCCCTTCCAGCCCTTCCCTCCGATTCATTTGTCCTACTCCCACTACTTCACAAACCTTCTTCCTCTCTTATCTCCCCACTATTTCCTCCCCTGCTGTCAGAATGGGGGGAGGGGGGGGGAGAGGGATGTCCGCGATTATGCTAACCAAATGAAATGACTTGGATGGTTGCAGCCAATTGTTTTCAACTATCTCCGTGTTCGTTGGTTCAAACGAAGCATGCCCGAGACAATTTTTCAGTATTACCTCTTTTTCCTGTTTTTCCCTGCGTAAGAACTCATCCCCTTGTCTCCTCCACTCTAGTCACAGGCGACTTATGAGTACGATATGTTCAACTTCTTGAGTTTGACATTATGGTAGACGTTATCCAGGTAGTCGGTTAAACAAAACGGGAAATCAAATAAGTAGAGGAAGCAGAAGAGGAGGAAACATGGGCAATGTATGTGTCTCATTGACGAATAATCTCTCCCTGAACTATTCTTTAATTAATTATGGATTAGCCAGGATCACAGCCGGGAAAAATAAACGAGGGTTTGGTCAGCTCTGAAAATTTGACAGCATGAACTTGTGAAAGATAAATACACTTTTGTTGTCTCATAGTGAAGCTCAAAAATGATCTTTTATGTTCTTTCCTTCCATAAGGCATGTTGGCCTGTCGTAATTACGACATGAATCGCTATTAGCGTTACTAACACTAATTCTGTCCCGGCTTTTTCTGCCCCTCTAAACACAAAATAGTGTTATTTTGTTTTTTTTCTTAGCGCTAAATCTTTTGGCAGTCCAAAATCGTCCACGTCTTTCAAACTGTTAAAAGAATTATTAAAGCTAAAGCGGTCCTCATTCTAAAACAATTTTCAATACTAAATCACTCCTCGTACAAAGTATTTCTTTAGCGATTTAGTGTAGTTTCGTCGGTATTAGGGGTTCTTTAATTTGTTTATTTCCTAACGCTGAAGTGTGGAAGAAGTACGATACACATTTAATGCATTTGACCCAGTAGAACTTTAGTTAAAATCATTTGATATGTCCTCAGTTTCCCAATGCAAAACTATGATATTTGGTTCCTGTGTTTTAACTTCATTCGAGATTTTTATGATTCCATAGTCGTCTGTAGAACACCATTTTTCTTCATCCTATCCATCATTCTGACTGTGTTTTTTCGTTTATGGACTTTTAACTTTATTTGAGATTCACATAGGGACATTTCTTCATCATACACCGTACCTGTCTATATACTGTTCGTCATCCCATTCCTCATACTGATTTTTTATTTATTTATTTGTTTTTTTTCTCTTCTTTTTCTTTTTGTTTTTTATTGCAGAATGTTGTTATGGTCACCATTCATCAATTTCAGAGCAATCCCGAGAGATCCCTCAGAGAGATAGGAGAAGACGTAGTCTCTCCCTCTCTCTCTCCCTCTTTCCTCATATGTCCTAAACCGAAAGAGAGGACTATCAAAAGGGACTTGAGAGAACTATTCAAAAATTTGTAGGCGATTAAACGATTGGTTAAAAGATTTGTGGTTCAATATTTATTCGATTACTGGATTTGTCGAGTAGATTGATTTGATTGATAGTTTCTCTGTTTGTCGATCGACTTAAAAAGAAAGGTCGATCGTTTTAGATCCTTGTTTTAAAGCCGTACATGTATTAAAATTATATTTTGGAAACCAAGAATTAGTATAAAGACTAGAATGTTCGAGTTCAAAGGTTTTCGGTTAAAAACTTCTCCTTCCATCAAGCCAAATTCAATTGTTATTGGTTTCTACCCTCGATCTTTACATCGTGTCAAGTATGGTGTAAAATGGAAAATTTGCTAATGGGAGGTTTTAGTGATTGTAATACAAAAGACCACTCTATAGTAGGTTTGGAAGATAGTCACATATGTGAGCTTTGTCAGTTCTCGAATAGTCAGTTGATGGTATTAATAAAATTATACATTCAACTTTTTTTTTCATCTTTTTTTTTAAATTTACCGTGGTCAAGTGTTTTCTGGCAGTGGTATTGTATAGTTTTTTGTTATGTTGTTTTTGACAAATGGCTCATGTATTCTACGTTGATTTTGGCGCGACTGGTATTTTAGTATACCTCATTTCCCTCTTTTCTTAGAAGACAGTAATGAAGGTACACAGTCAAGCATCTGGTATAAATTCATTCTGGTAGTGTAGTGTCATACAGACTTTTTTCACCCTTGATAGCGTAGACAAGAAGTGTTAGAAAAGTAGAGATATAACGGTTCAGATTTTGCGATATCGGTACTGATATAGCACGGTATATTATAGAATATAATACAACTTGGATACATCATATAATATAACACAATGCAATATTGATAAATCATGTAATTTAGTACAATATTGATCTATCAGTGTTATCAACAACACAGTATATCGACATATTATATCGATTATGGAGAGACCAGAAAGAAAAGCACCTATTATTTTTTCGGCAAAACCTGGTTGATGTACGCCACTACTATTTGACGACAAATGCTATTTGGCCTTTACTGCTGGATTTAGTTTCTAATCTTTTATCTCTGCGAATCAAAGTGATTTGGTTAAGTTTTTTACCTGTCAATATAGGAAGGCGGTGAGGGAAGGAGGTAGAGAGAGGGAGGAGGGAGGGGCCTAGAGAGAGGGGAGGAGTTGGATGAGGAAGCAATTTTTGTCTGAATGTGGAACAACTGTCAAAAAGAACATTAGCACCAAATTTTAGTTTATTAAACATGCTCCGGTCTTTGTTAACACTTACTTTCCCTGTATTGTTATAACGTTATTAACGATGTTGTAATTCATGAATGTAACAATGAGTGTGTAGAATAGCAAAAGATTGGCAGTTGTCACAAGTACATTTAAGTTTATTTAAATTTTCTTTTAAACAGTTTGGTGAAGGGAGCAAAGGAACTTAACCCTAAAAAAATATTTCATCGAAGTACAGGTGAAGGTACACCAATTGTCCAATAATTGTAATTAGTTTCTCGGGGCATGAAGTGAAGTACACCGAGTATTGCTATTAAGGTTATATGTTTATTTTTGCCACGTAACTGATAGTTTCTCCGTGCACACATGTCCAGTTTTCAACTGGTGACTGCAAATTGGAAGGTGAGAATCTTGCCATTCAATCAAACCCGCCAGATTAAAAATCCGACATGTGTGAACGAAGAAAAGATGTGTTATGTGGCAAAAAAAACATTAACACTAATAGCGGTACATGGTGTACTAATTAACACTAAGTTGAACGGACGCCTAAGATAACCCAAAACTTAGTGCACAAAAAAACAAAAAAAAATAACACAAAAATAATATTTATAAATATATAATATTGTTGGCTGAAAATAAAATTGGGAAACATACTAACCATGCGATCTTATTTTTCATCATGATTTAAGATGAGATTGAAATTGAGACCATAGGAAAAAAAAGAACGAACCTTAATTGTAAAACTTGTTATGGAAAAACCATCTGGGTACATATGGGATAATATTAAAAAAAATACATTTAAATACTACAAGAGTCAAGTGGACAAACAAAGTTAGAGTGAAATGTACTTACGGTATACGAATTACATTGGTTAGTTCAAATTTGACGCTCGAAAAAAGCGTTTAGTAACTATATTTTACTGGGCGATGTCAATATTACAGTTACTCAAGGTACATAGCAAAAACACAAAACCTTGTAAGATTTTTTTGTACTTCCAAAAACGTTATTATTGAACCATCTAGGCACAAAGCATGATTGAAATGTAAAATAGTCGAGGACACATTAAAGGTTAGAGATGAAATCCCTTAATGAAATTCAAGCAAAACAAACTCAAAGCAATTCTTAAAAATAAAAATCTTTATTACAGAAAGTACGATGGAAAAACTATCGAGGTACAAAAGGGGTGAAAAAAAAGAAAAAAAACATTTAAAGACTACAAGAGCCAGCAGATACTAAAACAAAACAAACCAAACAAATGAGGAAACCAAAGGTAACTCGGTTAACTTGCAAGGCTAAACAAACTACCAAAGATGACTAGGCAAAAAGGAAAAACCTACTCTATATGATGCCCTACAACCCTAACAAACTAAATTCTACACCCCCGAATATCATGTTCTAAAAATCTAAGAACAAATCAGAAGCATCGAACGGTTTCATACAAACAATAATCCTGCGTAGGAGCTTCAATTGTTAAACGTAACATTCAACGGTCCTACATTTGACATGACAACATCGAAGTAGTGCCGAACAGAATAAACTGTAATATGCAACGCTTAATGAACGCGCATTTTATTTTAGGAATTGCTAATCGCAGAGACTATTTTTGTTGCGCGCAGGTAGTTGTCAGAGATTGTACATTTGAAGTAAATTTTCGTACAGGCTACGTACCTTTAGGTTCAGATTTGACGGTCAATCCGTCGAACAACTTTGACTGGCGGAATGTTGTACTGGCGGTTAAAAAAGTGTCGCGCTTGCGAACGTCGACCGTCATAAAAAAAAAACAATTCACACGGCCGGCGCAGGTTAACTGTAACAAAAATGCGGCAACCACATATAAATAAAATGGATGCGCGCAGGTACACCGCGAATCGTAATTAGAGTAAATTACTGTAATTCGGTCGCTCGAAATTTCGACTATATCACATCAAATAGAGTAAATGACTCTAATTATTTCATTATACTATTTAAGGTAAGGTTTAATTAGCGTTTTTAATTCTAATATATGTTCATTTTAAATAGTGTGGAGTACGGACGACGTCCGACCGTGCAAAATTGTACTTTTATAAGTATAAAAGTACAAATGATGATTTAATACAGGCCATTATCATGTAACTGCGTTTTAACAAACCACGTAGTGCAAACGTCATAGTGACGATAAACTGTACGTTTTGTCAGATTCTGTACGAATACCTTATTTACAGTAGAGGATATTAGCTTGCCAAATTAGAGTACACCGCATAAATTAGAGTAAATTCCTTTTTGAAACAGTTCTATCACATAAATTAGAGTAAAATACTCTAATTATTTTTTTCTCTTTTTTTACTCTAATTTTTTCATTACTCTAATTACGATGCGCGGTGTAGTTTATCACTTCACGTCTGTGAGAGCACACACTTACATTTGACTTAGCCGCAAAAATGAAATCTACTCGCGAACCGTTACACTGAACTTGGACACAAATAAAGGACGACGTACAACATGTAAAAACTCGCACGAAACGAAATAAACTACATACAAAAAGCGTACCCGTTTCATCGATATTTATAAACGGGTACGCTTTTTTTACTTTGTACGAGAGCCATGGCTGCCTATGCTAGGTTTACCAAAAAGTATCTTGACAAACCCAGGATTTGATCCTGGTACGCGCCGTCCGTCAAAGTCGCCATTAGCCGTTAGCTTTATCCTATTAGTCTAGGACCAGAGCCGAGGATTCGATAATTACATAAATGTGTACACGTAGACGAATTCATTTAACAGCGCGAATAGATTCTTAGGACATTGATACAGTTTAGTATAGTACAGTTTACTACACTTCGCGAAAGGAATACCGCGCATTTGTTTTGACGGCGAAACATATTTTCGACGGCTAAAATTAGAAGCTCGTTTGATCGAACGGCCACTATAGGTGCCGAGATAGCGGAATAGGCGTTTTGGCGGTTTCCGGTCACCGCCACGTTAAGTGACACGTCGCACATCCTCATTGGCTTGCGGCATCTCCGGAGAATATGGGAACAAATCCGGATATGGCAAGCGTCATCTTTTCGGCCATGCTGTACGATGGTCGTATAGAAAGTACTCTGACACCTTTACCTTCTGTACCTTTCTCTACGATACAGTAATCTGATTGGTGCCGTACTCTCGAAATAGAGGGTTTAGAGAGGGGTTTAGGACTTAGAAAAATTGGTAGGTAGTCGCCTCTCTCCGAGAGTGCTTCTGTACAAAAGGTCAACTTCGACCCTTAGTAACTTACTGCTCACGGAGCAAATTCAGAGATTCTTTTTGCTATCGACTTAGGGGAGTCTTGTCTTCACAGAGGTGAAGGTGGACAGAGTTCTTGTCTGCCTCTCTCTCCCTTCTCCCTCTCTCTTTCCCTCTTCCTCTCCCTCTCATTCTGCCTCTCTCTCCCTTCTCCCTCTCCCTTTCCCTCTTCTCTCCCTTTCCCTCTTCCTTTCCAGCGAAGATTCTCCGTACAACTTTAAGAGCATTCGAATGTAAACGCAAATAACTTGTCACTTAAAAAAGTGACTTACGTATACGTGTACGAAATATTGTGACAGATGAAGTGGTACACAAAATGAGGCGACTCGGCTTCAATTTGAGGCGTTTCTACGCACGCTGTACAATTTTTTTGACTTCGTAATGTCCGTAAGCCACATTGTCGACGTGTCGAAACCCTAAAATAAATTTCGTTGTCGCACAAACATGTGATAATGCGATTTTTTTTTTCGTTTTCCCACTTACCGACAGGTGGCCAATGTTTTTTATACGCCATGTGTGAAGACACGTGTTTTTTAGAGAGACGCCCCTGTACAGAAATCAGCCCACGGAAAATAGTACGGACAGGCTGGAAACGTGCAGTTTGTTTTTTTTTTGGGTACTTCGCGCACAAAAATTGTAAAAAACTTTAGACACGTGCGACAACGTTTGCCTATTCGCTCGCCTTATTAGACTTTATTTCAAATCACCTCGCGAGGTGATTTGATGTAAAGTTTGAAGGGCGCGAAAGTGGGTTGAAATGCGCTAGACAACAAATTGTATTGCTCTAGACGACAAACTATTGTACGCATAAAGTTCAAAGGTACCGCAACTTGTACGGTATTAATTTCTAATTTTTTGTACGACTGCGTAATTTCTCATTTTTTTCAAAGTAACGGAGGAAAACGACAGAAAATAGATGTAACTTAAGATCATGCGAAAGTACCTTAAATGAAATGCATAAATAATAGGTATCAAATGAAAGTTTTTTTTTTATTATTTGTTGGTTTTAGTTTGGTGGCATGTCGAATGATAAAAGATAAGAAAAAGAAATCGGGAAGCAATGTCGGAGAAGTTTACGCACTAATGACGTCACAAGGTAGCATGGCATCACAATGTCACAAAATCCTAAACATCTACAATGTCACAAAAAACTCAACGTCTACAACCGTCGTCGTTTTTGTAGACGTCATCAATTTAAGAAAGTTTCGTAGTCCTCTACATTTCAATGGGTAGAAGATATTGGAAAAAATGGGTAGTTTATGGCAAACAAACCTAAACATAAACCATGCCCATAAAAAAAAATGGGTAGAATATATTGGAAAAAATGGGTAGAGTTTATATGAAATTTAAAAAACATTAAACATATAAATCTTACTCGTTTTTTCCAATATCTTCTACCTTTTTTTTTTTGGGTAGGGTTTATATATTTAGGGTTTTTTTATTTGTGTTTTTTTTAAATATTATAAAATCAAATTAAAAAAAAACACGTAAACCCTACCCATTGAAAAAAAAAATGGGTAACATTTATATGTTTTGGGATTTTTTTATTTGTGTTTTTTTTTTACATTTTTGTATACGCCATCAATTTTATAAAGTTTCATAGTCGTCTACATTTCGTTTCGTGGTCTGTCGCACATTTTGTAGACGTCTACAACTGTTACACATTTAAGATAACGAATGCCCAAGTGACCATTTCGTTTTTGGACATAGGAACATTTTGAAACGTACACCGTAAAATCTGCGCTAAAATCCAAAGAAACATTGTAAAGTTTTGGTTACATGGGCACACCAACTTATTGTTGTCCTTTCCGTACTTTATTTCATTTTTATTCTATCGGCAACGTGGCGAGTTAATTCGACGAATTGATTTTTTTCTATGTGTGGAAAAATCATTTGTGACTAGCCACCTTTCGTATCCTAAAATAATTTATTTCGTTTAATTCGTCGTAACCACATTTTTCAAACGTAAAAAAATTATCATGATTACTGTCCTCTCAAATTTGTATTAAAACAAGTTATTTCTATTTGCCTTTTAAGGGCGCCTTTCTACGTAACCGAAACTTAGTGTTATTACTTTGTTTTAAGCGAAGATTTTTCGTACAACTTTCAGAGAGTTCCGTTGTAACGCAATAAAATCGTTACTTTAAATTGTGACGGATGTAGAAGTAGGTGTAATTTGTGACGGTTGTAGAGGACAACAAAACTTGTTACAATTGATGAAGTTTACAAAATAACGACGGTTGTATGCCTATAGTTTCGTGTGACATTGTAGATCTTTAGGGTTTGTGATAGTTTGAAGTCACGCTTAATATGACAGTGTCAACGTCACTAACATCAAATCTTTCCGCCATGGTTTCTCGATTTTGTTTTTTCGTCCTTTCTCACTCTACTTGCTATCAAAATACGCCCAAATAAGGTTAAAAATCAATATTTTTTAGAGATATTTCATTTGATACCATTATTGATTTTTTTCATTGCAAGGACTGTGAGACAGACGCGGCAGTGTGAGAGGGAGAGAGAAAGAGGCGCCTTCATAGACTTCGCTTTTGTGGAATGGCATCCGTTGCTCGAGACCCCTCGGTAGTTTTATTTTTTTTTACCCCGCGTACTCAAAAAAAAAAAAAAAAAAAAATTCGACGCGTGCGACAACATCTGCCTATTCGTTCACATCACGAAACTTTAGTTAAAACCATAGTTAGTAAGCGTTTTTATGGTAGGCCTTTAGTCAGCCTTCTATCGTAGAGTTGTTATATGGGCTTTTCATGTGATCTTCTTAGATTGCTACTTTGATCGGCTGACCGTCCGATCGTCCAGAATCGAGGTGTAATTTTTTTTTTTTAGTCGAATGTTTTAATTGGTCCAATTTTTGGTCAGAATGTTTTAATTTGTCCGAATAGGTCGCAATACAATATGGGTCTTAAGGTCATATTGTATGTTTTGCATACAATATGCATATTGTATGGGCCTACTTTCACCTACTTTTGAACTATGGTCAAAATCACCTCGCGAGGTGATTTGAGTAAATGCTTAAAGTTTGAGCTGGAGGTGTGTCGAAACGCGCTAAACGACAAACAACAATACATTTGGAGCATAGTTCAAAAGTAGGCATTTTTATGGTAGGCCTTTGGTAGACGCACAGAACTTCGCACAAATCTCGCGCAGAGTAGGCATACTGTATGTGTGTGCGTTGTGCACACTTTTGAACGAACGTACGAATCTGACGTATGATCATAGTACAACGCACTCGGCCAGACGATTTTGTTTAGCGAAATGACACGGCGTAGGATGACATTCCGCGGGAAAGAAAACCCGAAAAAAAAAAAACGCGGACGTAAGTCCTATCTTAAGTTGCGTTATGGGCTTTTCATGTGATCTTCTTAGATCGCTACTTTGATCAGCGACCGTCCGATCGTCCAAATCTGACGGTTTAAATAAAAAGTGCCTCAAAAATCTAAAAAAAAAAAAAATCCGAATGTTTTTCAAAATTTAGGCATGACGTTTATTTCTTTATCAATCAATGTGCAACTCAACCTTGTTCCTATTTTATTACATTTTGCGGCCAATACAATATTGGCATAGCTGTTCAAATCGCACGATTTTTTCCTTTTTTCCGATTAAAACGTATTATTCGTGACTTTTGAATAAATCGGAAAAAAAACGCGATGTACTTTCTGTCCGAAAAACTGAACGCCTAGTTTACGGAAACTGTACGGCATTTTACGATTGCTGTACGGTTATGTACGATAAATGTACGTAATTTGGTGAAAAGATGCGTTGCACTTCATCGTATTTTCTGTCCGGTAAACTGGACATAAATTTTATGGAAATGTACGGAATTTTTCCAAAAATGTACGGACTAAATCGAAAAGATACGTAAAATGTACAAACTGCAGTATATATGATTTTTTTTTTGTTTACATGTACGGAATAGTACGGATGAAAATTCATTAACGATTTTTACGATATTTTCAAAAGGTTCAATGCGTTTATTACGTATAATTCGTCGCGATTAAATCGTTCGCACTAAACTCTGTGAACAACTATGAATATGGGTCTTAACCATAGTTATTCACGACGATTAGTGCGAACGTACCGTATGCGACGAATTATACGTAGCAAACGCATTGAACCTTTTGATCAAATCGCAAAAAATCGTTAATGAATTTCCTTCCGTACTATTCCGTACATAAAAAAACAAAAAACTATTACATATAACTCAGTTTGGAAGCTTTTTCCGTTAAATGAGCGGTAAAACCATAAATTCTTTATATTTTTATCTTTGTTATCGGAACTTCTTCACCAACTGGTAGTCCAAACAAACACCTCAGGGTATGCTACTCACTTGACGTACCCGGGTTCGAATGCCACAAAGCTAAATTTTAGCTTGGGAGGGAGGAGGGTAGGATATGGGGAACCTGCTTCCTCGCGGTTTCGTTTTCAATATTCCATGGTGTCTTCTTTCAAAAAAATTTGAAGAAAACGCCCGTACAAATTTCAAACTGAACGCGCGAAACTATTGTGACGTTCAACGTCTCTTTTCGAAAATATCTGTACATTTTCGATTATATAACTTACAACTTCCGTGGTATTCTTGTTCAGTTCACTGAACTGAACAGAAAGTACCAATAAGTGCTACACATATTTCCTGTTTTATTCCGTACATATCCGTAAAAAAATGTACAGTTACAGTAATATTTTTACAGGTTTCCGTAAATTTTCAGTTTCAGTTTACAATACACGTTTTTTTACGATTTTTTCAAAAGTCACGAATTATACGTTTCAATTGGAAAAAAGGAAAAAATCGTGCGATTTGAACAACTATGGTCTTAACGATAGTTGTTCACGGCGTTTCGTGCGAACGATTTAATCGCGACGAATTATACGTAACAAACGCATTGAACCTTTTGAAAAAATCGTTAAAATCGTTAATGAATTTTCTTCCGTACAATTCCGTACATGTAAAAGAAATTGAGTTTTACATATAACGCAGTTTGTTCATTGTCCGTACAGCTCCCGTCTCTTTTTGTCATAGTCCGTACAATTTTGTTACAATTCCGTACGTTTCCCGTTAATTTTCTGTTCAGTTTACCGGACAGAAAGTACTACGAAGTGCAACGTATCTTTTAGTCAAATTCCATACTTTTTTGGTACAAAACCGTACAGTTACTGTACATACCGTACAGTTTCTGTAAATTATCCGTTCAGTTTACCGGACAGAAAGTACATCGCGTTTTTTTCCGATTTATTCAAAAGTCACGAATTATACGTTTTAATCGGAAAAAAGGAAAAAATCGCGCGATTTGAACAACTATGGTCTTAACTCTTAAGGGCATATTGTATGTTTTGCGTACAATAGGCATATTGTATGGGCGTACGGTCACCTACTTTTGAACTATGATTTGCAGTTTCAAGCTGATGCAATTTGTACTGCGGTAATTTCATTTTTTTGGTGTGGTAATTTCATTTTTCTGGTACGGCTGCAGATTTTCTCGTTGCGGGCTAAGTTTTGGAAGAAAACGACAGGAAAAATCCCTACTTTATCACATGGAGTGCCCTAAGAGATTTAACTCCATGTTGGCGACGTTCTCTTTGATCCAAGTGTCAGTTATTATTCATACAGAATCTTTGTTTTCCGGAACTTCCATGTTTCGTTGGTTCCAATAAAATTCCGTACTGTACTGTACTGTACTGTACTTGTCGGCAGAACATGACATACAGAAGTCGACAAATTTCTGCGTGAAACGCGCGATTTTTTTGGTGCGAACGTGGCGACGTGACCCCGTTGAGAGATAGGGTTTCATTTTTCAAAGGACAGTTTGTGCCATTCGCAGTTTTCTCGCAGTTTCAATTTCAGTTTTCTTCGATCTTGGTGAGTGTATGGACTATGGAGTACAGGGCGAGAAAACCAACGAACCTTACCTGTGTACTGTAGCACGTGACAATATGTTCGCTAGCCTCCTTAACGAAGGAGGAAATATCACATGGAATAGTCTCCTTAAGTGTCATTCACGGTGGCAGAACTTTAATGCTTCAATTTAGGGTTATACTGATCCTGATTTCGTACGGATGGACATTAAGATTCTTTTTTACCTTTTGTACTTTTTGGAAGTAAAATCTGAGTATCTGACCTCTGTCTTGTCGTATCCTGCCATCCCGAGTATAACAAGCACCGGATAATTCCAGAGTCAACGAATTACCGGACAACAAAAGGACAGAAAGGTACAGTACTGTACTGTAATCTCTTCGTTTCCTCTTTCTGACAACTGTTTTTTCCGGTTGACAGCGGTGATTTTCTGAACAGTTTCTCAAATGCGATCTGGTCACTTGTGAATACGGCAGGGGATGTAAAATCCTGGACCGTACTATACTGTACTGAACTGTAATGTACCGTACTTTCTAAAGGTTCCACAAAAAACAAACCATTGTACACAGTATAGTACAGCGACGGACTTACATAGGGTATGGTCCAATCAAACAAAAAAAGTCAGCGCTTTTCGGACTCTCCCATATTCTATAAAGGGAATTGCTAATCGCAGAGACGATTTTTGCTGCGCGCAGGTAGTTGTCAGAAGTTGTACATTTGAAGTAAAATTTTGTACAGGCTACGTACCTTTATATTCAGATCTGACGGTCAATCCGTCGAACAACCTTGACTGGCGGAATATTGTACCGGCGGTTAAAAAAGTGTCGCGCTTGCAAACGTCGACCGTCATAAAAAAAAAATATTTTCACACGGCCGGCGCATGTTTACAGTAACCAAACTGCGGCAGCCACATATTAATAAAATGGCTGCGCGCAGATAGTTTATTGCAAAAATGAAGTCAAACTCGCGAACCGTTACATTGAACTTGGACACATATTAAAGGACGATGTACAACGTGTAAACTCGCACGAAACCAAATAAACTTCGTACAAAATTAAAATGCATACCCGACTACCCGCGTATAAATATCGATGAAACTAAAATGACACGTCGTCACGTCCACGGTGGACGTGACAACGAGTTGATTTCATTTTTGCGGCTAACGTGAAGTGATAAACTATCTGCGCGCGCAGCCATATTATTTATATGTGGCGGCCGCAGTTTGGTTACAGTAAAACTGCGCCGGCCGTGTGATTTTTTTTATTTTTTTTATGACGGTCGACGTTTGCAAGCGCGACACTTTTTTAACCGCCGGTACAATAATCCGCCAGTCAAAGTTGTTCGACGGATTGACCGTCAGATCTTCTGTACGAAATTGTACTTCAAATGTACAATTTCTGACAACTATCTGCGCGCAGCAAAAATGGTTTCTGCGATTAGCAATTCCCTTTTATAAATTTAGAAATATTCTCGTCCTTTCAATAAAATTTCCTTGATCTCCGTATATAGTGCCACGTGTAAGAAATAGCCTTTTCATTAACCAAAAAGTGTACGGACTGGCGGGCACTTTTCCACCCAAAACTGAAATATGACCTGTAAAATTATGATCTTCGTTACCATTTTCACAAACGACAGTCAAACGATCGGATCTCCTTTACAATGGACATTTAATTTTTTTTATAAAGGATACGTGGCACATTCGGGAAATTTTTTTTTTCTGACGCGGCGTTCAATGTCGTATGAAAAACGACAAGGGTTTAAAGCTTTTGTTTCTTTTGCCAAACCGCCGTAATGACGTAATCTCACATGCAATAGGTTTGTGTAGGAATATAAAAGTTTGGAAATTTACCAGCCTAATTGTGTACGGATGACTCGTATTTTTTTGTACTTTTCACGTGTACTTCTCGAGAGAATGTGTTTTAACATGAAGGAACATCTAAGCATAGAACAAATACTGTGCAAACTTAATTCATACTGTAACACTTAAAATATATACGAAAAGGATATAGTAATTTAGTGTGGTAAAATTTCAAGTTTCGCCGCGACAGAATATACTACACCGCCAATCGCTATTAGCGTAGTGTACGCTAATTTCATCCCGCTTTTTTTATATATATTCTCCATTAGCGTAGTTCATTCTATTTTTTTATTTAATCTATTTAGGGTTAATTTTCCAGTACCGTACAAAATGGAAGTACGTCATCTTTTAAATAATGTGGTGTACGGTCAGAGTCAGACCATACAAAAACGTAGCTTTTTAAGTGAAAAAAGTACAATTCATTTTGTTTAGTAGCCACGGACGCATGAGAACGTGCGGTCCAAAAAGGGGATCAAATCGGGTTGTCAAATATCACGTTCGCATATATTCGTCCAACAACCACGTTTCGACCGTGTGAACGTAGGATTTGTGTACGATTTGTCTGATTTTGTATAAATACCTATGTTAGTGTAAGCATGTTTGTGACCAAAATTTGCTTTTTTCAAAGACCCAAATTAGAATTATTAAACAATTAGGGTAAAGTTCCATCATACGTTTCTGTAATTGTACGGCAAACTTTACAGACTGGGTCGATTGAGTCGATGCTCCATCACGTAAAGTCTGTAAGCCACATGTTTTAAATTGACTGGCGCCACACAAGTTACGATCCGATATTTAATATCTTTCAGATTTTTAGCACCGACAAACTTAACATCAAATCTTGACTTGCGTACCATGTATCCGTGTACGAAGTATTCATACGACAAAACTTTTATACTTTTTGCAGACGCCAGTCTGTACGCCAGCTCATTTTTTTGGGTTTCAGTTTTCGAACATAACGAAAGTCCTTTGAGAGAAATAGTGTGACGAACAAAAGTTACCGAAAATAGCGTGACGAGGGAATGTTACGAAATTTCGTTTTTATTTTCGGTTGAATTTTGGAAAGCGCGTGTCATGTGCAAATCTTAAGATTTTTGGTTGGTTTTCCATCATGACACGTAGCTTAATCGTCCAACGTGTCACTATTTTTTTTTTCCTGTATTTGCCAACCCACCTCCAAAAGGTGGGTTGACAGTTACAGAAAAAATTTATGCGAACTCCTAGCATATGAACATCTGATGACCATTATTACCTCCAAGACCTTCAGAGAGTATCGCGGAGATTCTTTGTAATGTTGTTTTTCGTATAAAAACAAAATAGGCGGTACGATTTGCTACGGAGGGTCGCGGATTTCTGTAAACTGCGCCACTTTTCGCTTGATGGAACGTCACCCTTAGAATGTATGTTTTTTTTCAAAATTTTCAAATTCTTAATTAGCGTAAACCATGGTAATTATTCATATACGCTAAAGAAGCTTCTACGCTAATAGCGATTGGCGGTGTACTTGTACAGTACACCGTCAATCGCTATTAGAGTAAAGGAATAAATAGCGTAAAAAAAGAATTAGTGTTATTAACACTAATCGGGAATCTTTTATTTTTTTGAAAAAAGAATATATATATACTAATTAATCACTAAATGTAATTTGGGTTGTCCAAAATAATAAATACCCGCCCTTAAAATGTCTCCACTAATATGTGTATCCGTACAAATTCTGAAAATTTGTACGCCGGCGCGTTGTTCACACGGTCGACGGACGAACTTATGAGAACATGATTTTTTTCGACGAGTTTGCGTCTCTTTCTTCCAGTGCACATTCACATGTGTGCGCAATAATGTTAAGTGTCTTTTTATGCCTTTGTAATTCAAAAAGTACCATTTCGTACAGAGATATCCTTTCCGTACGCCACAATATTTCCATCGAGGTGTACTTCCATTATTAACGCTAATTTAAATAAAACCCTAATTAGAATAATGGAAAAAATAAAATTATGGATTGTATTTAAGGTTTTTTTTTTTTAAAAAGGGCACCGAATTGGCGTTATATACTCTAATAGCGATTGACAGTGTACTGTACTGTAGCCGATTATAGATTCTGGTTTTTTGGGGTTTTTTAGGGTTTTTTAGGTCGTCCAGGGAATTCATCAATAAATTCATCATATTTGAAAATTTTGAGAAACGCAGACGGGCGGCAAATTAAAAGGCCCGAGAATCTGTTGTGTGACATGAGGTACAGTACGGTACAGTACTTTACTGTAGTGCCACGCCGGCGTTCCTTTTCTAGTAAGCTACAGTGACTGAAGTACAAACTGTACGTACTTTAAATAAGGAGACCGTGCTGAGTCCGCACAGTTCATCGTACTTTTTGTTCAATGCTTTTCAGTGCCCTAAAGTTTCAATCTGACTTTTCCTTAAATGTCGGTGCAAGTACTAAACAATTTCCGGCTTGGCTATCATAGTATCGGATTTTGTCACATTTTGAACATGTGAAACCAACCCCCTAGGGCTTCCAATTAGTACAATATGTACTTGTATGTTATAGTGTTAAGCTATTAATCTACACTTTCGTACTTTACAACACATCATCTATTAGACCTATGTACTTCAATGTCCAGCATTTGCACCGCCCTAGGGTTCCATGTGTCCTTGATTAACTGTCGACTATAATAATAGTAGGGAATTGCTAATCGCAGAGACGATTTTTGCTTCGCGCAGGTAGTTGTCAGAAATTGTACAACTGAAGTACATTTTCGTACAAACTAC
>JBBHKE010001733.1:71242-86352 GCA_037447655.1 Zygnema cylindricum
CGACAATGTCCCAAAGATTGTACAGCGTGCGGTTTGACGTCTCAATTTGCAGGTGAGTTGAAGTTTCGCATAATTTTGTGTATCACATCACCTGTCACTGTTTCGTACACGTCTACGTGAGTCACCTTTGTAAAGTAACAAGTTTTTTTCGTTTACATCCGAATGCTCTGAAAATTGTACGGAGAATCTTCGCTAAAAAACAAAGTAACAATTCTAAGTTTCGGTTACATGCGAAAGTACCCTTATATAGGCGGTGTGTCTGTCAAGGATTATTTCTGTCCGTCCGCAGTACGGACCGCCGTACCTCTGGCGCGATGTAACGTTGCCGTGGGTCGCGGTACAGACCGCCGTACCGCTGGCAATATAATACGCTGCAGCCGGCTGTCATAATTCTACGCTGCCGCCGCTGCTTAATTCTACGCTGCCGCCAGCTGTCACACAGCTGGCTGGATTCTACGCTGCCGACGGCTGGCGTAATTCTACGCTGCCGCCGCTGGCGTAAGTATACGCTGCCGCACGCTGGCGTAATTCTACACTGCCGCCCGTCAGCAGTACATACCGCCGTACCTGGCAGAATTTTAATGTAATGTTGTCGTGCGACAGTACCGATAATACCGATATCTATAACTATTGGCGATATGTATACGGACCGTACAGATAAAAATGGTGGCTGTAAATGACGGCAGTCTGACAGGTGTTCAGTCCATAGATGTCCCGTGCGCATATTACGCACGGTATAAACTAACGAATACTAAGTACGGTACGCATCAAACGATGATGAAAAGTAAATAAAATGCGTACCTTAATTTGTACCCGTACAATATTTATACAATTACGTATAGTGTCCGTCTATGTTTGTACAGTTTAGGGATATTTTACGGGATTTTTAGGGTTTCTAAGGTTCATTGCCGTACGATTTCAATACTGCTGCCGTAGATATTTCGTACTACAATGTATTTTAGGGTACACTTTCATTCAATTTCGTACATTTTTTATAAATTTTCGTACCTTTTAAGATTTTTTAGGATTTTCTGAGATTAACCTTTCCGTGTGTTTTTGTACATGGCAGTACAGCGAAATTTACACGAATTCTACGAAATGTATGAAAAAGACGAATACTTCGTAGTTTTCGTAAAAAAGTTAAAATACGTACGAATTGGACATCGGCGGTTCAGTTTGCTCTCTTCGTCTGTTCGTTTTCTTTTTTAAAAAGTTTGAATTCTCTAATTTTACAATGTATTATAAATATTTTCGTTTCGGTACACCGTCAATCGCTATTAGAGTAAAGGAATAAATAGCGTAAAAAAAAAATTAGTGTTATTAACACTAATCGGGATTTTTTTTTTTAAATATATATACTAATTAATCCCTAACTGTAATTTGGGTTGTCCTGAATAGTAAATACCCACCCTTAAAATGTCTACAGTAATATGTGTATCCGTACAAATTTTGACAATTCGTACGCCGTCGCGTTGTTCACACGGTCGACGGACGAACATATGAGAACGTGATTTTTGTCGACGAGTTTGCGTCTCTTTCTTCCTGTGCACATTCACATGTGTGCGCAATAATGTTAAGTGTCTTTTTATGCCATTGTAATTCAAAAAGTACCATTTCTTACAGAGATACTCTGTCTGTACGCCACACTATTTCCATCGAGGTGTACTTCCATTATTAACGCTAATTGAAATAAAACCCTAATTGAAATAAAGGAAGAAAAAAAATTATGGATTGTATTTCAGGTTTTTTTTTTTTTTTTAAAGGGCACCTAATTGGCGTTATATACTCTAATAGCGATTGACGGTGTAGTACAGTTTTATAGCTATAAAGTATTGTTTTAAAATTGTCTACGTTTACGTGTTGCGCTGACCGTAATAATTATTAGTTAAATAGATACGGAACAGATTGTTATACTTGGCATGCCACGTTATATAATGTAAATACTGTAATACATTATATTATAAAGTACAATAGTATGCGTACTACATAATTTATAGGTTATCGCCGATATAGAATTTGTTGGTCTCGGACCGATATATCGGGACCTCTGACCGTTCGATAACTATCGGTATTGGTGTTATCGCGATAAGTTTTTTACCGATACACAACACTAGAAAAAAGGGCATGATAAACTGGACAGGGTACATGCACGTGTAACGGGCGTTGATTTACTACAGTACACCGTCAATCGCTATTAGAGTAAAGGAATAAATAGCGTAAAAAAAAAGTTAGTGTTATTAACACTAATCGGGATTTTTTTTTTTTTTAAAATATATATACTAATTAATCACTAACGTTAATTGGGTTTTCCAAAATAATAAATACCCACCCTTAAAATGTCTACATTAATATTTGTATCCGTACAAATTCTGACGATTCGTACGCCGTCGCGTTGTTCACACGGTCGACGGACGAACATATGAGAACGTGATTTTTTTTGACGAGTTTGCGTCTCTTTCTTCCAGTGCACATTCACATGTGTGCGCAATAATGTTAAGTGTCTTTTTATGCCTTTGTAATTCAAAAAGTACCATTTCTTACAGAGATATCCTTTCCGTACGCCACACTATTTCCATCGAGGTGTACTTCCATTATAAACGCTAATTGAAATAAAACCCTAATAAGAATAATGGAAAAAATAAAATTATGGATTGTATTTAAGGTTTTTTTTTTTTTTTTAAAGGGCACCGAATTGGCGTTATATACTCTAATAGCGATTGACGGTGTAGTGGAAGGAAATAATAGATTTACACGTGCGACTACTGTACTACAGTAAAGTACTGTGCAGTATGGCAAGTACACCGTGAATCGCTATTAGCGTAATGAAATAGATAGCGTAATGAAACAATTAGCGTACTTTACGGTAAATTGTGATTTTTCGGGTACACCATGATTCTAATTTATCATGTACTCTAATTTGTAAACTGCTTTGTAAAAATTTTCAGCACATAATATGTCCATACTAAAACATGTATATGTACGAAACTGTTCAAATCGTACGCCGTCGCGTTTTTTTGACATCTGCGTATGCCGGAAAATATTTACGCAATTATATATTATTATATTTTCTGTACTTTTAAATTTAAAAATGTACGAAATAGTACAGATCTGGCAGTCCGTACACCACACTATTTAAAAGAGAACTAAATTACAGTTATGAACCGCATTGAGCGGGGTACCTCAAATAACGTGCAAAAACATTTAGCGTACTTTATTCTATTTGAGAATTTGCCCCAAAAAAAGGGGTACCCCAATTAGCGTCATGTACGCTAATAGCGATTCACGGTGTACTGTACTATAGTCGCCATGCCGAACCTCGCTGGGTCAGGTTGCGGTTCGGTTTTAATTTTCAAAACCTAGATCCATTCGAGCTGCAAGGGTCGTACGGTTACGACGGACAAAATAATGCATTTCCCTCCACCTATGGGAGAGACCGTGACGTGCACATATAGCCTTTAGTTTTTAAAGCACAAATATCTCGTGTGTCAGGTCCTGCTTTTCCGCAGTTAACAGCGCAGCATGCTCTGCGATTTAGCATCGTCATTTCAGGTCTTTTGATTCGTCAAGAACCTATCGTATTGACCAGCGGCTCGAAAGAGTTAACGTGGCAGGATGAGAATCACTGTTGCGTCCTTAAATGGCACGTGTCATGGCTCTAATCGGTTTATTGCAACACTGTACTATTTGGACCTTTTGTGGTTTCCTGATTGCTACTGACGGTCTCGCGTCGCCACGCCGAAAACGTCAACGGGCGGGTTCACATTGTCACTGGGATACGGGCGTGCAACAGTTTTGTACTGCAGCTCCAAATTTGTCGTCTTCTAATTGGCTTATTCGAATTTCTTACCGTTTTAGTTTATTGAATGTTCAGAGAAAGCACTTAGCTATCGTCAGGAAGCCCACTTGGCATAAAGGTTGAAAAGAAGCCAAACATACGGAAAGACAGTTCGGGCAGGAAAGAAAACGTTGCAAAATGTTTTCCTAAGAAATGAAAGTTTAATATTTGAAATTTCTCTTCCGTTGGTAAATCTTTTTTTTTCTTTTCTTTTTCGTTATGTGAACCCACTGCCACAAGTGTTGAGTTTAAGTTGACACCCCTAAAGCATAAACCGCTTAGAGGCAGTTTGCACGTTTCAACCCCCAATTTCACACTTTTCTAAAGGTTAAATATATTTTTTGGTTTTTTGGTTTTTTTGTGTTGTTTTTGACAGATTTCTAATTAATACTTATAATTGTATCCAACTGTTTGAGCATGTTTCATTATTTAAAAAACTTAATTTGTTTCAAATAAATGAGCCAAAATTGTTATTAGTCCTCTATGAGAAACATCTTTGGCCCAGTCATACTTACCTTTGGCGATGCAAATAAATTGGATAAGCAACAAGCTAATTGCCAATTTGGTCATTCTTAACCACCAAATAGATAGTTGGAATGTAAACAACCGGCTAAAATTTGCCGCCTATATTTTTATGTTTTGTTTTAATGCGTAATCTTGATGGTTTTCGCTTGGGTCCAAGGTTCACATGCTTTTGTGTACCTTAAAAATACACGTACTTTTACACTTCAAATTACAATCACTACGCGTACAGATGTGCAAAAACATTCAACTTTATGTTTATACTTTAAGAATTGGGAAAACTTTATAATCAGGGCGAAAATTAGGTTAGCACGTATAGCCTTCAAACAACAAAAACGTTTGCCCACAATGTTGATGCCGCTGATACTGAACAAATTGGATGGTAACTTTAAGCATAAAGTAATACATTGTCACAGTTGTGTGCATAGTGTTACTTTTTGTATTCCATCAATCCAATGTACGATAAGTCGATATATCCCGTTAGAATGATTCGTAGTATAATATAAAATTCACATTGTTGTCGACGTTTTAATCATTTTATACCTTTTACCATATGACGACAAAAAATATGAGGTTATGTCGGCTGTTGTTGTAAGTGTAAATAAGGCGATAAGAAAATATTGATATGGTATATGTTAGATCGCCAAAACATTGACTGCTCCATGAAAACATTATTTTCAGCAGTTACCCAATTTGCAAGTGAAACTATTTCAATTCGTGTGGTGAAATATCTCACTACTCACAACAAACAATGTTTGTGTAAAACAGTATTAAAATAAATGGTAGATTAATTAAGAATAATAAAAACATCTTAATATTTAAACCTTTAATAATGTTATATGTTGCCGAAGATAACGCATCATTATCAAAATGATACAATGTCAAAATAGAATTGTGTTTACTAATACAAAATGTTGCGGCTGTTTGTAAATTCACAACAATTTTGCTATTTTGCCAATGTTCATAGATGTGTTTCACATTAAATTATAGTCAAACATCAAAGCTGTATAATACACAAAAAATAGATTGAACCTTGAAAGCTTATGTTTACACCTTGATATAATGTAACACATGTTACGTTCGATATCTGATATGCGGTGTATGGTCTAAATGTTTTTTATGTTAATCATATCACCATTTTAACTTGTGCTTGCATGTTTGGTACGTCAAAATGAGTTACAAAATGGTGCAACATCGTATAGTATCAAAATTTCCTTTATATATCCCAATGGAACATCTCTACATACCAGTTTACCACATAATGGAAACAACTCACAATATGTCTTACTTGCCCTATTTGTCACGATTAACGCTCGGCCCGGTTTGGAGTGTACCGAACCAAACCAAGCTAAAGGGGTTTTAGTTTGTTGAAATTTATTTTATGGAGGTTTAAAAAATAGTTTGGTTAGATCTTATCATACAAATCTGTTTGAACTAGTAGAATGTAGGATCTTAACGCTACATCTGAATAAAAAGTATATAACTAAAACAAAATAACATACTAACGTATATAATAATTCCTCAGTTAAATCTAAAAAAGGTATATCGTCATTTTTAGTGTAGTTTTGAAAAATTCCAAATGATTATTAACGCTTTAAGGGTTTGAGCTAATCGTATATATAACTGCACCTTGATCTGCCGATTTCAACTTTGAACAATCATCCTTAAAAAGTACAATGGAAACAACAAAGACAAAAAAAAAAAATATATCCTAAATAGGAAGTTAAAAGTAAATTATTATCCTTTTCGGTAAAAAAATCTGAAGTCAGAATTTTGAATTTCTGACACGACGGTTGACTCTGTGCGTATTTGTCAATAGCTTTTAATGATTATCAAACTGTCAACATCCCGTTTCTGCACATGTGTACGGATGTCTTGTACAGTAGTGACCAGCGTGGATGTCTCCAATTCAACCAGCTTATCTCTGGGCACACATGTCAGATCTCCATTTGGAGACCGACAATCAGAAGGAAAAGTCCATTTTTTTGTTACAAACGGTCAAACAAAAATCTGACAAAGCTTGCACATATTAGAAGTAAATCTAAGCGGCGAAAAAAAACATTGCCGCTAATAACGACCCACTCGTACTTTATTTTTACGAATTTCATGTTCCCGTTCACACATAGGAAACAGAAACGAGCTTGTAAAAAGCGAGCCTTATATGAACGCGCATGTCCACCCTAGTCCTGGGCCAGTACATAACATCGTCCGTCGCTTGTAAGATATGCAACACGGTCTGTGACTTTGATTAAGCGACCTCGAACTAGCTTAGCAAGTTGATTGATTTGCTTCCGGAGATTCTTGGCTGTCGAGTTACAGTAGAGTTACTGCAAGGAAATTAACAGTAAAAATTGCTGGCAAGAGATAGCTGCAGTATTTTGCTCCGAGTGCGTATTGCATTTTTTTTCTCTCCGGATTATCCTACGGAAGGACTTCATTTTGTGGATTTCGTTCTTCTGTCTATTTGAATTTCCTCTTTGTGCATTGCAACAATAGTTTTTACGGTTGTCTTTTTGTCTAACATATATTTTTAACTCTTGAAGTTACCGAATATTTTCGAACTACCGATTCTTCACTTTCGTTTTTATCTCTGCCATGGCAGATGAGGTAGTCTTCTGTTGCAATTTTGCTTTGTTTTTTTCTTAATTTTTCTGTATTCTAATTGTTCCCGAGCTTCTATATCACCAGTCAAATGGCTTGTCAGTTCTTATCATTGACTCGTAAATTTGTTATTTGGCTTGTCTCAGATGTTCGAGATCAGTTTTTTCATGGTGCTAGTTATAATTTTGTTTTTCTGTACCGATAACCAATTGTTTTGTTTACTAATTCGTCTAATTTCCTTTTTTTGCATCTTATAAAGTACCATTATTATTTATTTCTTGATTTTTGATTCAGTTATATATTTTTCTTGTAAAATTCTTCGGTTCTCTAGCTTTTAATTCTGCTATGAACTTGACTCAGCTGAATTATCTTGTCGTGTTTGGGTATCGCCTGGTTTTATGAAGACGATTTTGCATATCTGTGACCTTCGAATGGCTTTCTTCCATTCAAATTTGAAAATTGACATTTTTTTCCCATCACAATGCCGGTACTCCCATTGTTCCTAAATTTGGTTTGCTTTGTTCTTGAGTGTGGAAAGTTTTGTTCATTTACTTTTAAATTTTTTCGAAGTACTGTTTGGCAAACCAATGAAAAACGCCTAAAGCCGCCAACGTCATTGCACATGAGTTAGCACGTGAGAGGGCCAAGATTTTGGCCGTCCGAAAAAACAAATTAGACGGCCATAAGATCCTGGAGTCACCCGTGACGTAACTAATAACCGTAAACGACGAAAAACAGTTTTGTACGACGTTGGAAAGTATCCACTGAAACGTACACGTGGAACCAATTTCTGGTTTTTTATGTACAGAAATCCAAAGCTTTAGTCGAGAAGTCGCTACTGCCTTTGATCTTAGTGTGAAAACAAAGTTTAATGAAGGCGATCTACCAAATTCTAATTTTCTTCTTATCAAAATTAAAGTAGTACTTATATTTCTGCTTGGTTTTGTGCTCTTGCATTTGCAGGTCTATGGAGATATTGAAAAAAGCAAAAGGCCGGAGGATTGGCTTCCAGTCACGAGCTCGAGAAACGCGAAATGGTGGTATTCGGCCTTCCATAATATTACCGCCATGGTGGGGGCGGGAGTTTTGGGCCTTCCCAGTGCAATGGTTTATTTAGAGTGGTGAGTGTGGTTTATTAAGAGACTTTGGTTTAGTTAGTGGTTGTGTGGTCTCTTTAGAATGGTTGTGTGGTTTATTTAGAGTAGTGAGTGTGCTTGGCCTCATGTTATTTGTAAAGGTATAATTTGTGCGATGACTCTATATCTAGATGTCATTCATCTCAATCATGGACATTTGTGCTTGACAAGTAATGCAAAAAATGTAATTTCCTTATCTTCCTTGTACTTGCATATGTTATTGACATGTTTGTTTTAATTTTGATTTCTCTTTTTCTTTTTGAACGAGTTGTGATGCTTCTGCATTTTTCGCTGTATAATCTTATATTAACATTTTATGAACTGTGTCTGATATGAAATTACTGTTAAATTTTTGTAAGTATCATTAACAATGGCTTGTTTATTCTGGATGAATACTGTCACACCGCTGAGATGACTATGTGAGCAATAAGCATCAAATAACTCTTGTATTTTTTTGTAATGTATGTACAGGGGTTGGGGAACTGTCGTTCTCGTCCTTTCATGGGCGATAACTCTTTTCACGCTGTGGCAAATGGTAGAAATGCATGAGATTGTTCCCGGTAAACGATTTGATCGATATCATGAATTGGCCCAGCACGCCTTAGGTAATTTCCATTTTTCGTGCACTACTTTCTGGTGCAATCATTTTTTTTAATGCAATCAAAATTTTACAGTAATCTTCCTTTTACCTCCTTCACTGTGTTTATTTGGTTGGTACGGCTTCTGATTCTGGTGCTCTGGTCTAAGGATGGGTATCTTTATGATTAACCTTAGTTGTTTACGTCTGTCGCCATGTTTTATTTCAAATTTTTTGCTTCACTCAATGCTGATCACAACTTTCTGTGGAACTCGTTTTCTTTTTGCCTATTTTTCGGTTGCTGTGCTTGGTTCTGTTATTGCCATGGTTTCTCTCACGCAACTACGGAGAACTTATATTCTACATATATTGGGGATTTTTTAAATTCAGGTCCAAGACTTGGGCTATGGATCTTGGTCCCTCAGCAACTGATTGTGGAGGTCGGAATTGGAATTGTATACATGGTCACTGGAGGATCGTCTCTTAAGGGGTTTTATGATTTAGTATGCGTTGGTCATGACTGCACTGAAGTAAGCCTAACCAAATGGATTATCGTTTTTGGAGCTATTCAGATTTTTTTGTCACAGGTAAGTTCGTCGCTCTCAACCTCTCATTTGGGTGCCTTGATTAAACATAGAAGAAGTTTGTGTACACAATATGGTAATTATGCGAGCGCTATCACTGGCGGTACTGGCCAGTTATCAAAGTACTGGCACAGAAAAGGATTACGATTTTTTAGAAAAAGTACAGTTTGTGTACGATGACTGTGATTACTGGTCAGTAACGCCAGTGATAGCTCTCGGATAAGTGTTTGTCGGAGTTGAATGAATGGAACCTGTGTTAGATCTTAGAGAGATCTTTCATTAATTC
This sequence comes from Zygnema cylindricum, assembly GCA_037447655.1. Classification (NCBI taxonomy): domain Eukaryota; kingdom Viridiplantae; phylum Streptophyta; class Zygnematophyceae; order Zygnematales; family Zygnemataceae; genus Zygnema; species Zygnema cylindricum. The sequence goes on from JBBHKE010001733.1 coordinate 80,784, forward strand.
TTAAGTATTTTTTTTGCTTTAAGAGCTAATTGACAGATTGAAACTACCTGTCTTTTATGTTTCAGCTTCCAAATTTCAACTCTATTTCCTTCATTTCCTTCGCAGCTGCGGTTATGTCCATCGCGTGAGTGACCTCACACACTCTTATTTCTCTGTTCAAAATTGTACTTTTGAAACTCTTCTGTGGCGGTTGGGCACTTATCGCTCCCGTTTCATTTAAACATATGTGACATCATATCGTGTGGTTTGTACATTTCAAAAAATTGCTTCCTAGAAGTTAATGGGATCCCATCCCGCAAATTCTTTAACAAAGAAAACACACATTCTCATGCTTGATGATTTTCAGTGCTGCTGTTGAGAGTCTGATCATCTTCCGTTATGAATTCAAAATTCCTTAGTAATCCAGACAAATTTGACTACAATGTTTTGCAGATATTCAACCATAGCCTTTGGCACATCTCTAAATCAAGGAAAGATCAACGATGTCCAGTTACCATTTACCACCAGAAAATAGTACGCCTGACAATGTTTTTGGAGTATTTAACGCGCTTGGGACGGTAGCATTCGCTTATGCAGGTCATAATGTGGTCCTTGAAATTCAAGCGACAATGTGAGTTATGCTCCTGTTCGTTTTTCTTCATTATTTGTTTATTTATTTTGAATGAGAAATAATGCACTAATTCGGTGAGTTCGTCGCTGAAGAGATCGTTTGAAAACTGAAAGTTGGAAAGGCATTTGTTTTTTTTTTTTTTTTTTTGTTGATTTGGACAGCACTTTTTTCTTTGGAGTATTTAGATTATGTTTTCTATTCTATAAAACTTTCATTTTGACTTCAAACATACACTCTCACATCTTGAGTCACCATTCTCTAATAGATGAAAATATATAGCAAATACATCTGTAACAAATAATTTACAGCGATTCTAAGGCATCCTTGAAAACTCCTAACGCCTAGCAATGAAAATATGTGATGTAACCGTAAAGAGCATTCCAAACAAATTTCTATTGATTTCTAACCAACTTCTAACCAATTACTAACCACCTACTTCAATCAACCTCGAACTAGTTCCAATTTTTACCCCATTTCTAGGCCAAACTGCCATAAACTTCAGTTGACATCATGGTTATCTTTCTTGATCTCGCCTGCAGTCCTTCAACTGAAGACAGACCTTCGAAAAAACCTATGTGGAGAGGAGTGGTTCTAGCCTATATTCTTGTCGCTTACTGCTATTTCTGTGTTGCCTTTGCCGGTTATTGGGCCTTTGGAAACAAGGTTGGGTCTAACGTATTGTTAACAGTCGGAAAGCCAAGATGGATTGTTGCTGTGGGCAACTTTATGGTGTTTATTCATGTACTCGGGAGCTATCAGGTTTGTTTTTCTTAGCAGAATGCTCGGATGGAGAGTGAAGCGATGATGTGTGGATATGGTTATTCAGGGAAAGTGACAGGCAGTATAGATTTCATTTACGAAAATTGGGTTTTGTTACGCTGACTATTGCCCACCCCATTATTGGTCTATATTTCATGATCCCCATCCCACCAATTGTTTATTTTTATTATGCCTTTCTAAGCTCATGCCCTGATCTATTCTCTTCTCATCACCGTGGAAAGACCTATATGTTTAAGGATATTTTATTTATCCTTGTTTATCCATTAAGCTTCCTAAAAAAAAGTTTCACTTTTGAAGGTGTTGTTGTTCCCAGCCTATGGATCTGTTGTTCTATCTTCTTTTTTGCCTACTATATATTACGGTCGAACACCTTGCAATCTTAGTACGACTCAACTCCTATCTCATCGAGATAATGTATTAGACAGCTAAATCACAATTTTCTCCTCCTTGTTTTGACTTTCACGCCCTTGGTTGCACACCCCTCTTTGATATGATTCTATACCAAAGTGTTCTTAAATGCGAAATAGTCTGATATTACTAATGTGTTGGCAAAGGGTCAACCAAACCCAACCAACCCTGGCCTCAAATTTGTTTCCTCACGGTGATTTTATCCAAATCAGGATTGCTTCATGATGTCCAGGCGCAGGTGGAACCTGTTTCTATTCAATCTTTTTATTTTAACTTAAATGAAGAACTGTTCCAAATGTTTACCACACGGATGAGCCGCTTTGGCCTTTGCTTTTGCTTTTCCCCGCATATTTCATGTTGCATCCTTTAGCTCTGATCCACAAAAGAAAGCTTAGTCTTTTCCCCGTTGCTAATTACGCTACCCGATTTCTCTATCCTTCTTCTATTTCCTTCTTCTGTTCCTTCTCCTATTTCCTTCTTCTATTTCCTCTTACATTTTCTTACGGAAGCTATTTCCCTTCTCTGAGAATTTTCATTAACAACTGATTGTTCTTAATTGTTCCCTCTCTTTGACCGCATCCGTAACTTCATTTCATTTTCTTAATCGTGGTGTTTGTTTGATTTAGGATCTGACGTTCGGATTTTGCTTATGTTACGCTTCAGGTGGTCTTCGTCGACATTGTCGAGGCGTCTACTTATAAACTTTACCAGTAGGTCTTAATAGGACGATTGTGAACTAAGTTTTTCAGTGTTAAAGGAAGGAGTAAACTTAAGAGGAGTTGGGATGGGGATTTAACATTAGTTTTAGGTAGAATCTTATATAATTACACTACTCTCGCTCAGTAACAAAGTAGTCACTGTCCCGTTTTAAAGATAGGTGAATGATGGGTTGGAACATTATAAGAGTAAATCGCTGATATATTCTTTTTTTTTTGGAGGTTTTAGGATATCTTTTTAAAAAACTGGGCACTGATAGTGGTTTTTGTTACAACGGTTGGTGTACCAATTGATGTGGGAGTGGTAATATTTTAATAAAGGCTCTGTCATTGGTCAAAAATATTGGATGCACAAGTGTGGTGTGCAAAAGTGTGCAAAAGCACAGAAAGTTATACAATTACTGTAGTTTAAGTTGTCGCAGGAATAGATCATGTATGTGAAATTGATGATAATGAGTGCTTAAAGAGTAATTACCTAAAACCTTGGTGAAAAATAGACTGTACCACCCATTTGTTTTTGGAGGTAAACATTTTCCGGGCAGTGACATATTGACACTTCGATCTAACGGTACGACCGTTACCTTTTGACTGCTTGCCTCAAAAAAAAAAAATCCAACGGTTCATCACAAAGTTAAAACGCCTTTCTGCGTGAAAAATGTGTAACTCTAATAACCACTGTCGATGTAGTGGTGAAATGGTATCTGCTAAAACCAATGACCCTACAAATGAAGTCAGCCATGTCTGTAGGTTTTAAAGAACTGATGTTTTTTGTCAATCCAACAAATTATGTACTTTCTGGTTATATGATTCTTCATATTGTTGAATTTTGAATGATGACAACTGAAAATCCTTTAGCAAGGAGGAGAGACAAAAAGATGAAAAAAAAGGCTGGTATAGCAACCCACCAATAAATGGTCATTGACTTATCTCACTCTTTATTGTTATAACATCCTGGAGCTCAACCTCGTCGCGCCAAGATGCAATGGATAATTTTATTATTATGGCGATGGAGATTTTGATTGGTTGACAATTGGATTAGTCTCTCCCGTTCTTTTGATCGGCGCTGGTCGGAGCGTATGTTGTTATGTTGTTAGTATGTTGTTGTGAGGTATATGTTAATTCACTGCAGCGCTGTTATGTTGATATTTCCCCTCCACCTTCTGACCCTCACAGATGGTTATACCATCATTGCAATTTTTACAAAAAAAACTCATTTCTTTTTACTATCAGTGTTATCTGTAGCTTCACTGCGTATGCGGGCATCCATCCTTCTTCGATTTGTTATTGCGGCTATGGCTGTTGGTAGTGTTGTGTATCGGTGGCCTTTTCCCCAATAACAAATATGAACCTTTTTTGACTTACCGATAATCAATATGTAGGGAGTTCCGCAACGATTTTTTGTTCAAAACCCCTCCTCGCCGGGGTTATATCGAGTATTGTTTATGATGCATTTGATTGTCCGATTATTTCTTACCGATAACGATAATGATGTATTGCTTTCCTTAACCCGTAACGAAGATATCGGCTATCGGATTCATTGCGATAAACAATTTACCGATACACAACATTACACTGCCCATCATTATTAGTGTTAATGGTTTTTCGCCACTTAAAGCATCCTTTTGTGCACACTTGTCCAATTGTCAATCCGATAGTTGCAATTGGAAGGCAAGATTCTTAACTTCCTATTGGCAGTCTCCGATTGGCAATCAGATATGTGTGCACGGCAATAATATGTTTTAAGTGGCAAAAGAGACATCATGATGATGAACGGTGTATTGGGGGTTGTTGTCATTATTTGAACCTCCCTCGATGTGCTCCACCGAACATGGGGGATTTGAAGTTAGGACTCCGTTAAGGGGTTTTAGTTATGTTAGCTAAACCGTGAATTGCTATTAGCGTTAAAAAATAATTAGTGTAAAATAGCAGTTAGTGTTATTAACTTTAATCTGGGTTTAAAGGCCTTTCGCCAAGAAAAAAAAAACTCTAATTTATGCATAATTATATTTTGAGTACATTTTCCGCATAGTGTAGCCGGTATAGCCTGTCTTCACATAGTCGACGTTTGAACATGTGAGAACGGGTTCGCGTTTTTTCCCTCCGTCTTTATTTAGGGGAATCAAATATAAGTGTGTTATTTTGTGTAGACGCACTCACTTTCGCGTGTCGACGCCTTCATCTGACAGTATTTCTATATGATTCTACGGAATAACGAGCAATTTTAGTACTGAGTGACACATTTCGTACACTTCACTATTCAAAAACCGTTCAAATTAGAGTTGTTAACGCTAATTAAACAGTACATACTTTAACGTAAAATAACAATTAGAATTATGTATTCTATTTTAGGTTCGAGGGTCAAAATTTGGGGGCTCCGAATTAGCATTATTACTTATAGCTATTCACTGTGTAATGTTGTGTATAGTCAAAAATATCATCGCGATATGCTCGATATTCAATGTATCGATTATCATATATTTGGTGGAAGTTGGGGGTTCGTACAGCTGTAGAACAAAAATAATGTGACCGTATGCTAACTTCACTCGATACATCGTGGTAGAGACATATCGACAGATATGTCGTAAACACATAGTGGTATTGAGCTTCTTGATATATCAAAGCGAGATATCAGTTATCGGGTACCCAAAATCAGAGGTCGCAAACGGTTAACCGAAACCGTAACCGACCGTTAACCGACCGCCCGCGTCGGATCCAGAACGGATTCGGGTGCTAAATTTGGGGGTCTAGGCGGATTCGGGCGGTTGATTCACAGAAAAAAAAAAATAGGTTACGGTCAGGTTAGCAAAAAACGAAAATAATTGAAAGTTTTGTACTGTCTATCCAGCATTATTGTACTTTGTACTCTTGATATCGTGGAAGGTATAAGGGAAATGTACCATTAATTTTGTACATATTCGGGTACGGGCGGTGTAACAGGATCTCCTACCTCTCAGAAAATCCCATTACTACAAACAATTCCAACCACACATTCCACACATTGGAAAACACACATCCACATTTGACAACACTCACATAAGGATAAACTTTAAATTAG
>JBBHKE010001734.1:0-18861 GCA_037447655.1 Zygnema cylindricum
TCTAGGATATATCCAGATCAGCTCTGACCATTGTATCTATATGTTTGAAGATGAGAATAGTGTCATTTTTATTGCAATATATGTAAATGATCTGCTTGTGCTAAGTAAGTCTTTAGAAAATATCAATAAGTTAAATAAAGATCTTAAAAACAGATTTGATATGAAAGATTTAGGTGAGGCAAAATACATTTTGGGGATCCAAATGGAGAGAGATACGGGGAAATGGATTATCAGACTTACTCAGAAAGAAATAATAGGTAATATGTTTCAGAAATTTCAGATGGAAAAGGCAAACAATTGTACCACTCCCGTGGACTTGAAAAAAGAAACAATGGGAGTGTAGAAGGAGGAGTGATAACATTAGATGATCAGATGAGTCCAGAGGAGAGAGAGTTTATGAAGTCTATCCTATATAGAGAGGTTGTAAGAAGTTTGATCTATTTTATGAACTGTACAAGGCCGGACATAGCGGCAGCAGTAAGAGTCCTTAGTAGGAGTCTTAACAATCCTCAGAAGAGAGATAAGGAGGCATCCAAGAGAGTCATGAGATATCTGGCAGGAACCAGAGAGTTATGGTTCCATTTGGGAGGGGAGCACACTGATATCACTACTTAGAGTGATGACAGTTACAAGGATGCACCTATGAGAAGATTCACTTCTGGGTATGTGTTGTATGTGGGGGAAGGTGCTTACTGCTGGAGCAGTAAGCAACAAAAGGTGGTTGCTCACTCTACTATAGAGGCTGAGAATGTGGCCTCTTGTTGTGCTGTGAAAGAGTTGATGTGGGTCAAGTCCTTGTTGCAAGAAATAGGGTATATGAAGAAAGGAGTGCGTGAAGTTGAAACTGTGAGACCTACATAAGTCCTCAGAGTGACCAGCTTCTAAGAAGCCTTTAGGATAACTCTGACCCCTTTGTGTTTCAACAAGATCAATTGCCACCCTGGCAAACAAAAACTCTAACCACCTTCACCCCTGTGAAGGCAAGACTCCCGTGAGTCAGTAGCAAAAAGAATCTCTGAAGTTGCTCCCCTGAGCAGTAAGTTATAGAGGGTCAAAGTTGACCTTTTGAAAAGAAGCTCTTTGGGAGAGAGGGTCCTATCTCCTAATTTTTCTAAGTCTTATCTCTCTCACAGACTCTATCTACTGATTTACACAACCAATCATATTCCACTTCCGTACACAAAAGTACAGCTGCCGGTGTACTTTATGTACGGACATTGTACGACATGGCCTAAATGTCGACACCTGGTAAATCCGGATTCGCTCCCTTAATCCTCGGAGATGCCGCGATCCAATGTTATTCCGCCACGTGTCATCCGATTTGGCAATGACCACAAACCGCCGAAATCCTCTTTCGCAATCTCGGCGTTCATTCCGGCCGTCCGATTAAATTCACATTTAATCGTAGCCGTAATAAATATCTGCGCGGTATTCATTTTGCTAAAGAAATAAATGCGCGGTATTCATTTTTTTATCCGTACCACAATTCGTTACTTTACATTACTGAATCTATGTATCCTGTAAATAGTTTCAGTTAAAGGAATTATCCTACTTGGTAATGTATAATTAAATATCAAACCCAATAGTACGTAATACTAAGTCTAGACTTAACGGACAAGGCTACCGGCTACCGGCCGTTTACCGTCCGGCAGGTACCAGGATCAAATCCTGGGTGCAGCACACATCCTTTTAGTAAATAAACCTCTAACGGTAAATAAACTAATATATATATTTCCCGTAAACCTCTGGATAGCCTAGGTAGCCATGGCTCTAGCTTCCTCTCCAATTTCTCAGTGACTGCGACAAGTTTGAGAAGTTGGAGAGAGAAGTTAGAGGTAGACTGCCTCGGCTTTTTTCTATATTTCTATTTAGACCTAGAAAATACTTTAAACGGACCATTAATTTCTACACTCCCCTTATTTTCTAGTCAATCTTTAATTTCATACCACATTTCTCCCTGTAGAAAATTAGCGTAGGGGAAGGCACAGGTTTGATCATCATATCTGCTACCATCTCACTATCTGGTCGGTACTCTAAACTGATTATTTTGTTTTCTACTTTCTCTCTAACAAAACTGAGTCTAATGTCCATGTATTTGGCTTTAAAAAGATATTTAGGATTGGCAGAAATAGCGATTGCTGCCTGATTATCACAAAAAAAATTATGCACACCACTTTTAAGGTGACCAAGCTCACCAAGCAAAGACTTGACCCACATCAATTCTTTTACAGCAGAGAAAGAGGCCATATACTCAGCCTCCATGGTGGGCTGAGCAATAACTTTTTGTTGTTTGCTACCCCAACAGCAAGCCCCAACACCCACATATAATACATATCCAGAAGTGCATCTCCTCATCGGAGCATCACCCTAACTAGCATCACTCCAAGTAGTGATGTCAGTATTCTCCCCACCCAAATGCAACCATGGATCCCTAGTTCCTATCAAATATCTAAAGACTCTCTTAGCTGCCTCCCAATTGTAGAAATCAATGGTCTTTTTAAAGTATTTTCTAGGTCTAAATAGAAATATAGAAAGAAGTTGAGGCAGTCTACCTCTAACTTCTTTCTCTAACTCTCAAACTTGTCGGAGTCACTGAGAAATTGGAGAGGAAGCTAGAGCCATGGCTACCTAGGCTATCTAGAGGTTTACGGGATATAAATATTACTTTATTTACCATTAGGGGTTTATTTACTAAAAGAATACATGATGCCTCCAGGATTTGATCCTGGTACCTGCCGGACGGTAAGCTACCGGTAGCCGGTAGCCTTATACGTTAAGTCTAGACCTAGTGTTACGTATTATAAGGTTTGATATTTAGTTAAACATTAACACGTAGGATTTTTTATTTAACTGAAACTGTTAACGGGAGACATAGATCCATTAATGTAAAAGTACGGATTACAGTATGGATTAGAAACGAATACCGCACATTTAATTCTTTAGCGAAACGAATACCGCGTATGTATTTACTACGGCTACGATTAAATGTGAATTTAATCGGACGGCCGAAAGTAAACGCCGAGATCTTGGAAGAGGATTTCGGCGGTTTTTGGTCATCGCCACATCGGATGACACGTGGCGGAATGACATTCGATCGCGGCATCTCCGAGGATTAAGGGAGCGAATCCGGATATACCACGTGTCGACATTTAGGTCATGTCGTACAATGTTCGTACAGAAAGTACACCAACAGCTGTACTTTTGTGTACGGAAGTGTAATGTGATTGGCTCCGTACATCAGTAGATAGAGTCTGTGAGAGAGATAGGATTTAGAAAAATTAGGAGATAGGACCCTCTCTTCTAGAGAGCTTCTGTACAAAAGGTCAACTTTGACCCTCTATAACTTACTGCTCAGGAGAGCAAATTCATAGATTCTTTTTGCTATCGACTCAAGGGAGTCTTGTCTTCAAAGGGGTGCAGTTGGTCATAATTTTTGTCTGCCAAGGTGGTGGTTGTTCTTGCTGAAACACAAAGGGGTCAGGGTTATCCTACAGGCTTCTTAGAAGCTGTCCACTCTGAGGACTTATGGAGGTCTCAGAGTTTCACATTTTGGGCCCACCCTCTAGGGTACCCATTTTTAATGGAACTGGCTTCATATAGTGGGAAAGTATGATGATAGGAGCTTTATGCGAAAAAAGGTTTTGGGGGATAGTGAGTGGACAATTGGGGCGTCCATCATGTCTTAGAATCCCTCCAAGGTTTGAAGGAAGCAAATTCACAAAGAAAGCAGGTCCATCTTCAACAGAGGAGACAACGAAAGGAGAGGAGGTGGACAAAAGAGCGGAGAGGGAGACGACCACACCAATAGCAACTGGTTCTGTATTCATGTCACCTATTCCGAGGAACGAGGAGAATGATACCGAAACCTAGGACTTCAACAATATGGCGGCAAAGCACTATATCATACGCCGTCTTACTCAAGGACTTGCATGTCCTCATTTGCAGGTAGAAAGGGCATCGGATTTGTGGATGGCTCTCATTGAGATGTACCGAAGTGGTACGAAGCGAGCCTTATACTTGTCAATGGTTTTATTTTGGTTCAATTTTAATTTAAACACCCATTTACTTCCAATAGCCTTTCTTCTTGGAAGAAGAAATTCTGTCACTGGTATAAATGGTTGGGTCCTCCTCCTCGATACATGTGATTCTTCTTGTGATTCAGTTTCGACTTGAGTTAGAGGAGAGTCTGCAACTCTTTCAGGCATAACATTTCCTGTTTTTGGTGGAAAAGATGACTACAAGTCACTTTGAGTAGATGTAGATGCATTTTCTCTATTTTTCTTAAAAAACATAGGATTTTCCTCTAAAAATATATTTCAACACTTCGATCTTTCTTTTCATGTGTACGTTGACTAAATACATCTACTCGTTTCCCCTCATCGTTCTCTATGATGTTTTTGGCTACCACGACTCTATTTCTCTTAGTGTCATATACTTTGTAACCCTTAGCATGATCATCATACTCTAGAAATATCCTTAGTATGCCTTTTGGCTCTAATTTCCATTTTTGTTGATCACTATCTAGCATGAATATCTTACTTCCAAATCCTTTGAAATGACTTACATCTGGTTTGTGTCCTGTCCACATTTCGTAGGGAGTTTTATCTTTTATTGCCCTTGTTTTTAGCATGTTTCTCACATAAGTTGCACAATTCATAGCCTCTGCCTAAAATTTGAAATCTATGTCCATATTAGCCATCATTGTCCTAGCACACTTTGATATGGTTCTATTCATCCTCTCTGAAACACTGTTTTGTTTTGGAGAATAATGAACGGTTAGCTAACGTGAGATTCCATGCAATTTTAGGAATTCTACAAACTCTTTAGAAATGTACTCCCCTCCATTATCAGATCTGAATTCCGCTATCTTTCTCTCATACAGATTTTCAACCCAAGACTTATACGCCTTAAATTTTGAAAAGACTTCATCCTTACTTTTCAAAAAATAAAATGTAGTAAATCTACTATAGTCATAAGTAAAGGTAAGCATAAACTTAGCACCTCCCACTGATGGACAAGTAGATGGCCCCCATACATCTGAATAAATTAGTTATAGCACCCTGCTACTTCTATGATCAGTTTGCGAAGGGACAGGCAACTTATGATTTTTTCCCATTGCAGAACCATCACATACATTTGATTATGGTTTTGACTAATTTTGACACCTTCCACCATTTTTTGATTTACCATCTTTTCTAATCTATCATAATTCACATGCCCTAAACGTTTATGCCATAAATCACGATCACTCATTACACTTACGTGCATAACATCATTGTCATTATCATTTGCAAGACTCAACTGATACAATTTTTTTCCTCCAGCAAATCCCTCCGCAACTATTTTCCCATTCTTACTCACTGTTTTCTTTCCATTTTCAGATATAGTTTTAAAACCTTTCTTTACTACCAGTGACGTAGAAAAAAAGTTTCTTTTAAAAGCTGGGACATGCAACACATCTTCCAAGACCCTTTTCACAGGTTTTCTCTTTACGTTCAACATAAGTGACACCCTCCTTTTTGCTTTCGATTCAACAAAGGTATCATCACTAAAATAGATTTTGATGGGTGAAATAGATTTAATGCTCTCAAATAGATGGCGATTGCGGGCACATGTGGGCAGATGCACCGGAGTCCATTATCCATTCGTCTTCCTCCACGCCTTCCGTCGCTTGTGCCATCGCAAAGTATTTCTTTTTCGCTGTTGTCGGGAAAGTTGCACACGTCCTCCTCCTGAAGTGCGTTGGAAAATGCTGTCCACCTAACTGAGATGGAACTCCGCTTTTATCCCACTTAGAGCGAAAATTTATTGTTGCTTTCGCTCTCTTATATGCATTAGAAAGCTTGAAAACATGGCCTTTCTCATCAGAATAATAACATGTTAAAGGTGGCCTTCTAGGACCACTACCTCTGCCACTGCCAATCTTTGAATCAGAAAACTGATTTGCTAGTGCTTGAAAAGACTTAGTATTACCTCTCTATGAAATCTGGTTAGCTTGTTCACTCAAAAATAAACTGCATTGCTAACGCTATGTTCCACTGATGTTGTGGAAGAGCTCTAAGCCTATCCATGGCTCCCTTATATTCATCTAGTAAAGTTCTCATCAATAACATAGCCTGCTATGGTGGTGAAAATTCACCACCTGCACTAGTACTCAAGAGAAACAACATTTTAATAGCATGACAGTGATCTGATATACTACCTCCAGAATATCTATATTCCAAGATCTTTGTTGTTATATTAGTTCTGAACAGTGACATCTAGCTGAACATACATAGCATGTACACTAAACCAGATTTTGAGAAGACTTTTTCATCTCAAGGTAATGTTGTTCTACAACCACTATTGCAGGAGGAGAACCAGCAGTAGTAGTGGAAGTAGACATGAAAAACAACAAAAACTCATCGGAGCATCACCATAACTGGCATCACTCCAAGTAGTGATGTCAGTATTCTCCCCACCCAAATGCAACCATAGATCCCTAGTTCCTATCAAATATCTAAGGACTCTCTTAGCTGCCTCCCAATTGTAGAAATCAATGGTCATTTTAAAGTATTTTCTAGGTCTAAATAGAAATATAGAAAGAAGCTGAGGCAGTCTACCTCTAACTTCTCTCTCCAACTCTCAAACTTGTCGCAGTCACTGAGAAATTGGAGAGGAAGCTAGAGCCATGGCTACCTAGGCTATCTAGAGGTTTACGGGATATAAATATTAGTTTATTTACCATTAGGGGTTTATTTACTAAAAGAATACATGATGCCTCCAGGATTTGATCCTGGTACCTGCCGGACGGTAAGCTGTCGGTAGCCGGTAGCCTTATCCGTTAAGTCTAGACCTAGTGTTACGTATTATAGTGTTTGATATTTAGTTAAACATTAACACGTAGGATTATTCATTTAACTGAAACTGTTTACGGGAGACATAGATCCATTAATGTAAAAGTACGGATTACAGTATGGATTAGAAACGAATACCGCGCATTTAATTCTTTAGCGAAACGAATACCGCGTATGTATTTATTACGGCTACGATTAAATGTGAATTTAATCGGACAGTCGAAAGTAAACGCCGAGATCCTGGAAGAGGATTTCGACGGTTTTTGGTCATCGCCACATCGGATGACACGTGGCGGAATGACATTCGATCGCGGCATCTCCGAGGAGTAAGGGAGCGAATCCGGATATACCACGTGTCGACATTTAGGTCATGTCGTACAATGTTCGTACAGAAAGTACATCAGCAGCTGTACTTTTGTGTACGGAAGTGTAATCTGATTGGCTCCGTACATCAGTAGATAGAGTCTGTGAGAGAGATAGGATTTAGAAAAATTAGGATATAGGACCCTCTCTCCCAGAGAGCTTCTGTACAAAAGGTCAACTTTGACCCTCCATAACTTACTGCTCAGGGGAGCAAATTCATAGATTATTTTTGCTATCGACTCAGGGGAGTCATCTCTTCAGAGGGGTGAAGTTTGTCATAATTTTTGTCTGCCAGGGTGGTGATTGTTCTTGCTGAAACACAAAGGGGTCAGGTACAGGCTTCTTAGAAGCTGTCCACTCTGAGGACTTATGGAGGTCTCATAGTTTCAGGTTATGGGCCCACCCTCTAGGGTACCCATGTTTAATGGAACTGGCTTCATATAGTGGGAAAGTATGATGATAGGAGCCTTATGCGAAAAAAGGTTTTGGGGGATAGTGAGTGGACAATTGGGGCGTCCATCATGTCTTGGAATCCCTCCAAGGTTTGAAAGAAGCAGATTCACAAAGAAAGCAGGTCCATCTTCAACAGAGGAGACAACGAAAGGAGAGGAGGTGGACAAAGGAGCGGAGGGGGAGACGACCACACCAATAGCAACTGGTTCAGCATTCATGTCACCTATTCCGAGGAACGAGGAGAATGATACCGAAACCTAGGACTTCAACAATATGGCGGCAAAGCACTTTATCCTACGCCGTCTTACTCAAAAACTTGCATGCCCTCATTTGCAGGTAGAAAGGGCATCGGATTTGTGGATGGCTCTCATTGAGATGTACCGAAGTGGTACGAAGCGAGCCTTATACTTGTCTATGGTTTTATTTTGGTTCAATTTTAATTTAAACACCCATTTACTTCCAATAGCCTTTCTTCCTAGAATAAGAAATTCTGTCGCTGGTATAAATGGTTGGGTCTTCCTCCTCGATACATGTGATTCTTCTTGTGATTCAGTTTCGACTTGAGTTAGAGGAGAGTCTACAACTCTTTCAGGCATAACATTTCCTGTTTCTGGTGGAAAAGATGACTACAAGTCACTTTGAGTAGATGTAGATGCATTTTCTATATTTTTCTTAAAAAACATAGGATTTTCCTCTAAAAATATATTTCAACACTTCGATCTTTCTTTTCATGTGTACGTTGACTAAATACATCTACTCGTTTCCCCTCATCGTTCTCTATGATGTTTCTGGCTACCACGACTCTATTTCTCTTAGTGTCATATACTTTATAACCCTTAGCATGATCATCATACTCTAGAAATATCCTTAGTATGCCTTTTGGCTCTAATTTCTATTTTTGTTGATCACTATCTAGCATGAATATCTTACTTCCAAATCCTTTGAAATGACTTACATCTGGTTTGTGTCCTGTCCACATTTCGTAGGGAGTTTTATCTTTTATTGCCTTTGTTTTTAGCTTGTTTCTCACATAAGCTGCACATTTCATAGCCTCTGCCTAAAATTTGAAATCTATGTCCATATTAGCCATCATTGTCCTAGCACACTTTGATATGGTTTTATTCATCCTCTCTGAAACACTGTTTTGTTTTGGAGAATAATGAACGGTTAGCTAACGTGAGATTCCATGCAATTTTAGGAATTCTACAAACTCTTTAGAAATGTACTCCCCTCCATTATCAGATCTGAATTCCGCTATCTTTCTCTCATACAGATTTTCAACCCAAGCCTTATACGCCTTAAATTTTGAAAAGACTTCATCCTTACTTTTCAAAAAATAAACTGTAGTAAATCTACTATAGTCATAAGCAAAGGTAAGCATAAACTTAGCACCTCCTACTGATGGATACCTAGTTGGCCCCCATACATCTGAATAAATTAGTTACAGCACCCTGCTACTTCTATGATCAGTTTGCGAAGGGACAGGCAACTTATGATTTTTTCCCATTGCACAACCATCACATACATTTGATTATGGTTTTGACTAATTTTGACACCTTCCACCATTTTTTGATTTACCATCTTTTCTAATCTATCATAATTCACATGCCCTAAACTTTTATGCCATAAATCACGATCACTCATTACACTTACGTGCATAACATCATTGTCATTATCATTTGCAAGACTCAACTGATACAATTTTTTTCCTCCAGCAAATCCCTCCGCAGCTATTTTCCCATTCTTACTCACTGTTTTCTTTCCATTTTCAGATATAGTTTTAAAACCTTTCTTTACTACCAGTGACGTAGAAAAAAAGTTTCTTTTAAAAGCTGGGACATGCAACACATCTTCGAAGACCCTTTTCACAGGTTTTCTCTTTACGTTCAACATAAGTGAAACCCTCCTTTTTGCTTTCGATTCAACAAAGGTATCATCACTAAAATAGATTTTGATGGGTGAAATAAATTTAATACTCTCAAATAGATGGCGATTGCGGGCACATGTGGGCAGATGCACCGGAGTCCATTATCCATTCGTCTTCCTCCACGCCTTCCGTCGCTTGTGCCATCGCAAAGTATTTCTTTTTCGCTGTTGTCGGGAAAGTTGCACACGTCCTCCTCCTGAAGTGCGTTGGAAAATGCTGTCCACCTAACTGAGATGGAACTCCGCTTTTATCCCACTTAGAGCGAAAATTTCTTGTTGCTTTCGTTCTCTTATATGCATTAGAAAGCTTGAAAACATGGCCTTTCTCATCAGAATAATAGCATGTTAAAGGTGGCCTTCTAGGACCACTACCTCTGCCACTGCCAATCTTTGAATCAGAAAACTGATTTGCTAGTGCTTGAAAAGACTTAGTATTACCTCTCTATGAAATCTGGTTAGCTTGTTCACTCAAAAATAAACTGCATTGCTAACGCTATGTTCCACTGATGTTGTGGAAGAGCTCTAAGCCTATCCATGGCTCCCTTATATTCATCTAGTAAAGTTCTCATCAATAACATAGCCTGCTATGGTGGTGAAAATTCACCACCTGCACTAGTACTCAAGAGAAACAACATTTTAATAGCATGACAGTGATCTGATATACTACCTCCAGAATATCTATATTCCAAGATCTTTGTTGTTATATTAGTTCTGAACAGTGACATCTAGCTGAACATACATAGCATGTACACTAAACCAGATTTTGAGAAGACTTTTTCATCTCAAGGTAATGTTGTTCTACAACCACTATTGCAGGAGGAGAACCAGCAGTAGTAGTGGAAGTAGACATGAAAAACAACAAAAACTATCAAAGTACCTACTCAACAGCCAACTTTGAACAGACACAAAATACGACCCAGAAAGCCAATATGCCTCAAATAAGCCACAGTGTCACACAATAAAGTAAAGTGACAACTCCCAAAATTGCAGCCCAAATGACCTAGTAAAACATAAGATATAATGTTTAGAAGTCTCCCAAAAATTGCCTTTAGAAAATCATATTCCCAAAACTAGATGCTACAAAATTGGCTAAGTCCTAAGTTATATGCTCACAGTGTGTATCTACTGATCTACACTAATTTGGGTAACTGTTACTACGGTTAGTATCCTGACTAACGACAAAGCATCTTACCTGTATGTCACTGTACGTCAAAACCCTAATTATTATTTTCTAAAAACAAGATTAATGGAAAACTATTTTTTATTACACTAAACTACAAAACAATGTTATTCAGATATTTCTAGATATTGAACCGCACACAAAACGTTCCAACCGTACAAAAAAACGTTCCAAATGCATAGTCAGCGGTAGTCGCTAAAGTCTAGCCAAATGTGGTCGTGTAGTAAGAAGCACTTGAGTGCTTCGTTACTTGTGGTCCCACACGAATAACGCTTGTGGTCCCTCGTGAATCACGCTTGTGGTCTCAGGTGAATTGCGTCCGTTGGAACAAATTCAATCGACGATGGTACCGTCGAACTGTACCATATATTTCTGGAATACCCGGTTCAAATCCCGTTTGTCTAATCCTGTGAGTCAAATCGTTAACTCCGTGACGCATGTGGCTGACTGTCGGCGCCACTCCGAAAAACATGCATACGTTCTTTTAACAACACGTGTCCTTGTAAAAGTACAATACACTCTACTGTACTTTTGGCTACTGTAATGCTAATAAAGGTAAGTATTACAGTGGACTACTTACAAAATATTCTAAGTTATTTTTACCCCTATTTACTAAAGATTTATAAATTACAACAGGTAAGACATTACCAATAATTTTGTCATAAACTCCTTTAGGACATTAAGGCTTTGGAGATTTTTCTTTCGCCAATCCGGTGCAGTCTCATCAGCAGTCCCATCCACAATGGATGAAAAGTCCCTCTCTTCAAAATAGGAGCTCAGCATATCTTCCGAGTACAGGTAGTCCGACCCATAAATAATAAGCAATTTGGGCGTTGGGCCCATAACTTGTTGAAGGTCATGGGCATATAGACTTGGCTGTGATCCACTCCCACTAGGAGTCACACTTGCACCAGTTGGGATATTCGTCCCTAGAGGAGCAGGTGGAGGAGCAGGTAGAGCACTAGGGCTAATAGGAGCACTTGCAGTAGGAGCTGAGCCATAATCTGACATATTAGCACAAGCAAACCCAAAGAGGAATACCTATCAGACTAGTTTAAAACAGTAAGATATGTAACTACAAATGAAAGAGGTCTTTCAACCAGACAAACATATACAAAAGCAAATGAATGACAATAGAACACAAACACCTTAAACTGCACTTAGTGCTCTCATTTCCTTTACTCTGTGTAAAATGTACATTTTGTATTGAATTGATCAATCCTAATTGAACTAAATACTCAAAAGATCTAGAAAACATCTAAAACGTATGTACAAGGTTCACTTAAATATCTACTGACAAAAATCGAAGTATTATGACCAAAATTGTCAGGTAACAATATCTAGACCCTAGAAATCCGGGAGATATGTTCCACGTCTACATTCATTGGCCGCCGTACACACTCATTTACTCAAAGATAACTACTAGAGTAGATACTAAAACATCCACACCAATTATAGCTAATATTGAATAGTTGGTGGTCCAAAAATATTCTAATTCATAGACTCTAATTTTTAAGACTTACTAAAGCTTACTTTTCAATAGATTGTATCACATATGATCGCCACGTCATTTCAAAGACATGGCTAAACATTTGACCTCAGGTTGTGTCTGGGGTGCATAAAACACATCAATTCTAATGCAATATGACGCCATAAGCATTCCATGTTTATTCTATTGACGCCTCTTGATAATTTTTCATAATCCAACAACCAAGAAATTTTTGTAGCGTTAGATTGTTGATCCTTATATGACAACCGGAGAGTTAATATGAGGTAGCTTGAAAGCCGTTCACTAGAAAATCATTCCCCCCTTGCTAGTTATGGTATCGTACCTAATTACAAGACGAGACTGTAAAAGTATAATAGTAGCAGTTTAGCAAGTAAAATTGAACTAGACACTTCCCTTACACGTGTATATATCAAAATTCTCGGATGTTGTTGTACTTTTTTGTTCCTAATGTTGTGTATTAGGTATTTAAACATCACGATATTTTTGAAATATCAAGCCGTGGGGAGTCATGATGTATCGCTCCGGGACCATAAAAATCATCGGAATGAGGGTCTGTCTAGGTGAAGTACGGAGATGAAATACGATGAAAGTATTACAGATGCGAGGCTTTTGAAAATATTTTGACTTTCTATTCATGACCAATGTACGGAGGTCATGGGATAGTTGCCCACGATCGCCCATTACGTATATTGTTTTTCAGTCACGTTATTGACCTTACTGATATACAAAAACGATATCGAGATGATCAATAAGTTTAAAAACGGATACATTAATTATCGGCACTCGACACACAACACACAATACCAATCCTTGCCCTACACTTTGACGATTCACAAACTACTAAATTTTGGAAATTGTTTTTCACCTTTACCATTGCTTCCACCTGTCTCTTTTTTCCAACATCATTGTAACTTTTCCACTTCTACACTAATTTCCTCTGTAGCGGCGCAAGCTCTTTGGCAAACTTCGGTCCTTTTGTCACATGTGTCCAACGCCGTGTCTTGTACTACCGTGGACAGACTTGTCTTCTATGGTCTTTATGTAGTGCCTCAAACCAACATCGCCAACGTGCGCCCACCAAGACTTGCCACATGGCGCTTGTCCGTGCCATTTTTGAGCCGGCCGTACGGAAATTGACGATCGAGGAGGCGGAGACACTAACTGTGGCGGGCAACGCTCCTGCGCTTTCGCTTGCGCCGGCTGTCGCAGCGCCTGTGCCAGCTGTCGCAGCGTCTCCCACAGGAAAAAATGTTTTACGGGTTTTTGTTGGGGGTTTTTAGGGTTTTTAACACCTGTCATCACTCCACTCGTGAGATGCGCTCTCCCTCACTTTTTGCTTTCTCACCATCTGTTTTCCTTGTTTTTGTTTTCTCCAACAGGTGGGAATTCCACTACAGGTGAAAAAGTTTCATCATTGTGTATACCTTTGATATCCTTTTAACCTTATTAAGCTAGGTTTGAGCTCGTATTACAAATGCAAATTCATCATCAGTTACTTCAATCCACTTACATTTTAACTTCCAATCTAGGAGCCTTTTTCTAAATTGCCTCGCTAGTTCTAATTTTATTTTTAATAATGATCGCACACTGGCCCATATTTAAAGACGATTCTCTGTCATTTTGTCACATCTGGAAACTGTTTGGGGCATTGTTCTTTTTTCGACTTTACACTCATAGTCTCCACAAGCTTTGATTAAACTATTTTTGTATGATTGGGGCTCCTAATAATGACTTTGTTGACCTGATGCCACCTGTAACCTGATTTACACTTTGTTATAGTTACACCAATAAAGGTCAAAATAGTAAACTCCCTAACTTCGCTAAAAGTTGGCCAAGTTTGCAAAGTCAACTTCTTTTTCGCAAACTATTATGGCTTCTAAAGTTTGGTTTCTTTTGTCAACAGTTACATATGTCATGTTCACTAACCTACCTAAGAGCAATTATGGTTTTCCATTTTATCGCACTACATTTATTTCAAGTCTTTTGTGACTATAATTTGACAAAAAACCACCCCTTCCAATCGAATTTAAACAAAAAATTATCCTCCACACCGTTTTGAGAGAAAACAATTCAACATTTACACAATATCTGCAAATGGCTCGACACCTCAAACGCCACTGCAAATCGTAAGAAAGAGTTAGTTTTTTCGCCACTCAAAGCATATTTTCTTCGTGCACACTTGTTGAATTGTCAAACGGAAACCGCCAATTGGGATGTCAAAATCTTGGCTTTCAATTACAACCATCAGATTGAGAATCCGATAAATGTGCACGAAAAAAACATGTTTTAAGTGGGGAAAAAATCTTTAACACTCAGCGATGAAAATTTGTCGGGTTGTCAACCAGATCGTTACTATCGGAAGGCAAGCTTCCCACCTTCCCATTGGCGATCTCCGATTGACAATCCAACAAGTGTGCGCGGAGAAAAGACGTTCTAAGTGACAAAATAAACTACACTAATATTGATTAGCAGTGCAGTAATAAACCCTATCAACCACATGAAAAAATCCATTGAAAAAAAAAAACAAAAACAAAAACCACTCAAATATAAAAGTTGTATTCAATGAAATAAAAAGACGAGAAAAAAATATAATAATTTCATATCGGCCCAACTATTTGTGACACCATATTACTTTTGATCATTTGTAACATCATATTGCCAGAAATATAAAATACAATCGCCATTTCGTTGTTTGAATAGCTTCAATTCTTTACAAACGAAAAAGAAATAGAAAAAAAAGAAAAAAAACGAAACCGTTTTTTCCCCTGATTGGCAAACATCGCCAAATGAAACCTAAAATTAAAATATCCCACACTATTTGTTATAGAGCTGATCCATACATTAAATTTTTCTATATTTCCGTCTCATTGTTTTTGTTATATCCATACCTATTTAGCGAAAAAAACATATTTTCGTCTTTTTGTTTTTGTTTTATCGATACTTATTTAGTGAAGTTCCATGGGATCAAACCCAAATAAAGTCAACTTATGCCAAACTAGCCGATGATAAAACTGCTGTACAATTCTATCTCTTCACCCCTCATCCCTTCACCCCTCCCTTCATTCCTCTCTCCCTTCTCCGATTCCCTGTACAATAAAAACATATAAACAATGTTGTCGTCGTCTCTCAAGAACCAAAACATTCCTTAAGTCCACTTATCTCTCACGCTCTATATCCCATAAGGTAAGTCAAAGTTAAATTACAATGAAAGAAAAGTCCTAAGAGATTCTTTCCATATTTTATTCCCCTATCAATTATCTCCGAAATCCCGTCTTTGTTCTATTTTGCCTCAAAAAACTTAGGGGTGTTTTTGGGTTCTTATATCGAGTCCCCTACGATGAGGAAAACTATCTCCATCTTTGAGAAAAAAGGATCAAACCGGAATAGGACAAAAAAGTGCCCCCAGATCAGCACGTAAGCTAACAGAAAAGGACAAAAGTATCACTAAATCAGAATCGAAATGAAAAGAAAAAGACAAAAGCACCGCCACATCAGCATCTTCCGACTGTCACGGAGACACTGACACATAACTGCCTGAGACACATTAGGACTTTCCTGAAAGATCCCAAAAAATGATTTTTCAACAATTGAGAGTCCAACAAAACCTCGTTTTTATCAGTCACGTTTCAACGGAAAAAATTAATATTCCAAAAGAATAGAATGTGGAACGCGTCGCTGCGCAAAAGGCAATTAGTAGTTATTAAACGAATTGAAAGTTTACCCTTGTTTCGAGGATAAATCGCACATTTCGTACAAGTTTTTCGAGTAATCGTACGTAGTACGGCTTACTATTAAAACAGTACGGATCACTCATAAAACTGTACGGTAAAACAGTACGGTTCACTCAAAAAACGGTACGAATACTCATAGATTGTACGGTAAAACAGTACGATTCTCCCTCAACCTGAAGGTAACTAAAAACCTTCTTCTTTCATGTATTTACCCTACAACTCTGGTAGTTCGTTTTACGGTTATTTTTCACAGGTTTTTCAAGTAGTTAGTTTTCACGGGGGTATTATTTTAACGGGTTTATTTTCACAGGTTAGTTTTCACGGGTTAGTTTTTACAAGTTAGTTTCCGCAGGTTAGTTTTTACGGGTTAGGTTTTAGGAATTAGGTTTTAGGAATTCCCGGAATCCCATTTGTGTTTCCTTTCCCATTTGAGATCCTCCAAATATTCGGCGTGTGCCCTTCGCACATCTCCTCCGGTCAAATTCAAATAATAGGAAGCCGTACCGTCGTCGATTCCAAGACTTCTTTTTAAGGAATTCATCACCTTCTCTCGTCGGGACTGGGCTCGAGCCCTAAAATCAAAAACATGGGGAAAGAAAAAAATAAATAACACAAAAGACAAAGAAACAAATAAACGACATAAATATGTGAATTTATCAGCTTCTCTCGTCTAGGCTGGGCTCGAGCCCGGAAATCAGAAACATGGACAAAAAAAAAACACAAAATACAATGAAACATCTAAATATTTCATAACTTTATTTTGTGTTTTGTTTAAGTAACACTCCAGACACCAAAAATTAAAATTAATAATTATATGTTTAAAAATTGAAATAATTATTTGACTAAAATAAAGACATAAATATGTGTGATAAAATGTGGTGATGTGGGACGAATCAAAAACACAAACAAAAACACATAGAAAGACAGAGAAACAAATACTAAGAGAGAAATGAAAAACACATGCAAAAATGCATGTAAAGACATAAAAATACATGAAAATACATAAAACGACATAAAAAAACATAAAAATACATAAAGAGACATAAAAATACATAAAAAAACATACAAAACACATACTTGTGTGACAAATGAGCCAAGACACTTTTTGAAATTTCGAAATAAAACGATCACAGTTGGTTATGGAAATTTTAAAATTACTCCACAGACTTCTTTCACGGATGAGATTTTAAAAAGTAAGATTTTAAACAGGAAAAAATAAAAAACCTTATATATCCAAATATGCTAATTTTATTTTTTGCATTGAAAAAGACCTGCGGCACCCAAACATTTGGTACCGTCTGTTTCTATTTCTTTTATTTTTTTCGTAAAAAAATAGTGCTTTTCACACATTAGAAAAAAATTTAACCTGGTGAGTTTTTCTAACTCAGGTTTTAGTAATTTGTCTGTTACTGTTTACAACAGCCCCCTCTTTTATTAGAGTCCAAAACTGACTGGTTTGCTTGTGGTTTCAATTAAAAATTGCACAATCTAAAAAAAAAAAAGAGAAATAAGGGAGATATATCATATTATCTGAATTGCACTAGTCTGGCTTCATACTTTGACTTGGGCTTGGATTGTGAATTTTGTTCATTTTGGATTAAGATTTTCATTTCTTACTGTCTAAACTTGATTACTCTGGCTCACGTTTCAGTTTTGTATTTTTTTTTATATATACACACACACACACACACACACACACACACACACACACACACACACACACACACACATAAATGTACATCACACCTATATAAGTCTGTTATATATGCATGTTAAATATATATACATAAATGTATGTAGATGTATGTGTGTGCATATATATTATGTTACACATGTAATACAAAATATATATAAACATATCATGTAGATGCATATATACATATAAATGCATATATATCTATACACACAATAGTTGGCATATATACAAACATAAAACACATATATACATACGTACATACATACATACACTTAATGTTACAACTAATTAGAGTATGTTACAACTAATATATACAAATGTTCCATAATATATATATAACAAGCATAAAATATATCACATACACACACTACATACACATATACCATCCATAACTACCAGTCCATCCACACTAATTTGGGTGCAGGGGAATACCGCCCTCAAGCTTCTGCGTCAAGTTTCCATCTCCCTCCGTCGAGATAGAGCAGTATATATCATAGTTCAAAAGTAGGCGTTTTTATGGTAGGCCTTTGGTCGGCGCCTTTATCGCAAGTTGTGTTATGGGCTTTTCGTGTGATCTTCTTAGATCGCTACTTTGATCAGAGACCGTCCGATTGTCCAAATCTGACGGTGTAAATAAATATTTTTGGTCCGAATGTTTTAATTGGTCCGAATAGGTCCGAATACAATATGGGTCTTAAGGTCATATTGTAAATTTTGCATACAATAGGCATATTGTATGGGCCTACTTTCACCTACTTTTGAACTATGGTATATATATATATATATATATTATACAGACACACACAGATATATATTAACTATAAAATAAATTATACACACGCACTACATACACATATACCATCCACAACTACTACTCCATCCACACTAATTCGGGTGCAGGGGAATACCGGGCTCGAGCTTCGGCGTCGAGTTTCCATCTCCCTCCATCGAGATAGAACACGGCCACCTCCCTCCGGGCATGACTATCCATTTCGATAAAACACTCCTTTCCCTCCAAAAAATCAGGTTTAGTTATAGGAATCAAAATCCGTTCTCGGGAGTGGATACCGTGGTCACTCATCATCATGTTCTGTCGAAGGATGTTGGTAACCTGTCCCGAGAAAGAGAGGGGGAGAGGGAGAGAGGGAGGGAGGGAGGGAGGGAGG
>JBBHKE010001734.1:18871-83205 GCA_037447655.1 Zygnema cylindricum
CATGTCATGTCATGTCATGTCATGTCATGTCATGTCATATCCCCTCTCCCTGTCCTCCGCCTCCCTCCTCTCCCTCTCTCCCCTCCAGTCTCGCTACCTCCTTCCTCCAGGCCTCCAGCTGTCCCTCCTCCACTCTCCCCTCCCACGCCGCCTCCATCACCTCCATCAGAAAAAGAATATTTCAAATTCTGTACGGAAGGAGGAAGATCCAATGTACTGTATTTTCCTGTACACACCTGTACGGATACTGCTCAACCAGGTACTATACGGTTTTGTGCTGTACCGTACCGTACTGCACCGTATGTACCGTAGAGTACTATACTGTACTGTACTGTACTGCACTGTACTGTACTGTACTATATTGTACTGCACTGTACTATACTGTACTGTACTGTACTGCACTGTCCTGTACTGTACTGCACTGTACTATATACCGTATTGTTTCGTTCTGTATTATATGCTATTGTTCTGTGCTGTATTGACTGTGTTCTGTGCTATTGTACTTGACTGACCTATGCCGTACGGTGCCGTACGATGCTGTGTTTGTGCTGTACTGCTTACAAATAGTAATTCAACCTCGAACAGATTTTTTCCGTACGGTGATTTGACCTGCGCCGTACGGTATTGTACGGTGTTGCACGGTGCGGCACTGCGGTGTTTTTCCAGTGTACGGAAATGGTATTTATTTTCCGTTCGAATTTAAGAAGTTTCGCCTTAGTTTTCTTGAGTACGATTGTACGAACTACGCGACAAAAGAATTTGAAATAGCTTATACTATTCGTTTCTATGCTGTACGGTGCCGTACTGTTCTATGTCCTAGTTGGACGACCGTAATGGAGTGACGTCACAATGCACCTCTCTCCCGCGCCGCCTCCGTCGCCAGACAGGCAGCGCACCCGCCGGAGGGAGAGAGGAAAAGAGAGAGAGAGAAGGGGGGAGAGGGAGAGAGCGAGAGAGAAAGAGGGAAGGAGGAGGGAGAGGGAGAGGGAGAGGGAGAGGGAGAGGGAGAGGGAGAGGGAGAGGGAGGTTACGAAGGAGGGAGGAAGTGAGGTAGGGAGGGGAAGACAGAGCGCGAGGTAGGGAGGGAGGGAGGGAGGGAGAGAGAGAGGGAGAGGAAAGAAAGAAAAAGCTTGACGTAACTGCGTTGATGTGTACGAGTTAAGGACTAACGAGGGAGAAAAATGAGAGGATGTACGGATGTACCTCAATTGACCATAACGAGAAGTTGGTAAAATATTGTACGGCGATACAAGTTGCATTTCTGTACTATATTGTACGTCTCCGTACATATTCTGTCCTGTCACACGTCTTAAAAGTGTGAGAACTGAGAAATAAGACGTGCTGGAATTTTGGAGCGTAATTTCTTGCGACGCACGAAATCTTTCACTTCTAAAAACCACATTTAGTGCAGTAGATCGTATCGAATTTTAAAGAATTTACTACGATACCGAACGTACACCGTGAATCGCTATTAGCGTTAATAATTTTTCCGCCACTTTATGCATCTTTTCTCCGTACACAATTGTCCGATTTTCAATTTGAGACCGCCAATTGGAAGCTGAGAATCTTAACTTTCAACTGCAACCGTCAGATCAAAAGTCCGAAAAGTATGTACGGATAAAAGGTGTTTTAAGTGGCGAAAAAAACATTAACAGTTTAACACTAATAGCGATTCGCGGTGTACTTTCCAGCATGACGATTTGGAATTTCTCTAGAAAAAAGAGAGAGAGCTACACCGCGCATCGTTATTAGTGTCAAAGTTTAAATAGTGTGTAAGAAAATATACCGTCATTGACAATAATTAAGAATTTGAAAAATAAAAAAAAAAAGGTTTATTCTAATTTCAGTGTAAACGCTAATTTGGAACAGCAAAATTGGAAAATTTTCTGTACGATTATATACATTATACATTATTATATGTATCCGTACAAAATATAATAAATCGTACACCGATGTGAAATTTAAAAATCCGTACATGTCAGACTAATTTACGTGTCAGACCAATCCCGTTTTTTTAGCGCACGTTCCTATGCGTACGCGTCCGATTTAATTCATTTTTTGTAAAATTTTCACTTGAAAGGGTACAGTTATGTACGGTCTGACATCGACCGTACACCACGCTATTTAGATCTTATTGAACTTTAGTTCTTTACGCTATTTTGTACGGTACCTCAATTAACGTCAAGGAAAAATTAAAATCATGTATCCTATTTGAGGAAAAAAATCAAAAATTTTAAGAACCCAAATTAGTGACTTTGACACTGACTTTGACACTTAGTGTCAAAGTCACTAATTTGGGTTCTTAAAATTTTTGATTTTTTTCCTCAAATAGGATACATGATTTTAATTTTTCCTTGACGTTAATTGAGGTACCGTACAAAATAGCGTAAAGAACTAAAGTTCAATAAGATCTAAATAGCGTGGTGTACGGTCGATGTCAGACCGTACATAACTGTACCCTTTCAAGTGAAAATTTTACAACAAATGAATTAAATCGGACGCGTACGCATAGGAACGTGCGCTAAAAAAACGGGATTGGTCTGACACGTAAATTAGTCTGACATGTACGGATTTTTAAATTTCACATCGGTGTACGATTTATTATATTTTGTACGGATACATATAATAATGTATAATGTATATA
Organism: Zygnema cylindricum; assembly: GCA_037447655.1. Taxonomy (NCBI): domain Eukaryota; kingdom Viridiplantae; phylum Streptophyta; class Zygnematophyceae; order Zygnematales; family Zygnemataceae; genus Zygnema; species Zygnema cylindricum. The sequence goes on from JBBHKE010001734.1 coordinate 21,516, forward strand.
ATCGTACATAAAATTTTCCAATTTTGTTGTTCCAAATTAGCGTTTACACTGAAATTATAATAAACCTTTTTTTTTTAATTTTCAAATTCTTAATTATTGTCAATGACGGTATATTTACTGACACACTATTTAAACTTTGACACTAATAACGATGCGCAGTGTACATTACCGTATAGAGGATTTGCCTACCGTATCGTGACGCTTTATTTCTCCAAAAACTCTTAGGGTGCGTCTCCATGTCCTTGAAACTTAGAGAATTTATTTTTTTTTAGCGCAGATCCAGCGGACCCGGATTTCGGGTGTCCCTATGTGTATAAAACGAAGTTGTCACTTAAGGGTGTGACGATTATATACGTTGACAATGCCCGTGACAGCTGTCGACATTGTACAATCTTTGATGACGCACCAAATTGTGAAAAATTGTGAGGTTGCGTGAGAGAGGCGGCTTAATGGGGCGCCCTCAGAGATTTCTCACGATTTCGTCAATTGGCATCGGAATTTTCAGACCACTGGAATGGAAAAATCCGTACTGAACGAAACGCGACAAAACAAAACAAATTATGTACTTTGATGGACGGAAACGGACAAAAAATAACGGATAGTGTACCTTTCGCTGTCGTTTGAATTCGTTTGAAATTTGTGTAAAAAATTTACACGTGCGAATACGTGTTCCTATTTGTTTTTCGAATATACTTTGTTTTAACACACAACTTTACTGTGTTTTAAAAAAAAGGTTGAAGATGACGTTTTTTGGTGTGGCCGTGGGTAAAAAAACGCAAGATAACAGCAGGTAGTACATCTTACATTCGATGATGACACAAAATGTACTATTCATTTTTTCTAGGGAATTTATCATAACAGTGACTGTTAGGGTTGCGCATAGTCACTCACGTCATTTTGTCAAAAAACGTACGTTTGAAGTACACATTGGTACAAATAAAGTATCGTTGAGTATGATTTTGACGGTCAATCGGTTGGACATCTTTGACTTTCATAACATTGTTTCAACCGCTTAAATTTTTGTCGTGCTTGCGAACGTCGACCGTCATAATAAAATTAGCAATTCACACGGTCGGCGAGCGTTTACGGTAATTAAACTGCGGCGACCACATGTAAATAAAATGGTTGCAGACAATAACTTTTTGTCGTTATGTGAGCTCCACGGTGAGAGCACTTAGGGTGTGTCCCCATGTGCATAAGTAAGGGTTTTTCTCTGTCGTTTTGCTGTAAAACTTAGCGCCGTACTGCCTAAGTTGCAACCGTACGAAAAATCCCAAACTTTTAAAGTACAATTCCCGTCATCTTTGAATTAGGATGTACGAAATGTCGTCTTGCACTAACCACAGCAAAAAACGTCATTCAGGCATTTAAAAGCACAATGCGGAATGTTTTTAAAATTATGTTTTTCGATGTCAAATAAGGCTATTCACCCACGTGTCATATTACAATTTTTTCACTATTTCAAGACAAAGAAAATACTGTTGCTATGTTTTGTCCGTTTGTGTTGAATACGAAGAAATTACCACACAATGATTTTGTCCGTTTTGGTCCTGTACATATTTTTTTTTTGCAGGGGTCTTCAAAGTAGTTCCAAAATCACCGTGCGACCACAAATTGTAAAAGCTAACAACCGTCACAAGTATCGTCGACGTATACAATCGTGAAAAGCGTAAGTTACGATTTCGTTCTTATAAACATAGTGACACTTGAAAGCCGGGTCCAATAGATCCGCGCTAAAATACAAAGTAATTTCACTAAGTTACCAACACATGGGGACACACCCTTAGCCGCAAAGTTGAAATTGAATCGTCCAAGTGTTACATTGAATTTAGACGCAAAGTGAAAGGAAACCTATTGAGATTGAGAGTACCATAAGTCTATTACATAAATATTATAACGCACGAAACGAAATAAACTTTTATAATAAAACAAACCGGCGTAAATATATCATTTGAAATTAAATGAAAAAAATGAGCGTCGTCAGGTGCGATGAAATCGAGCCACTCTGTTTACGAGTCAACATACTTACGTTGACAAGATCGTAGCAGGATCGGTCGTACCAAGGTATTGCCGCTTTGTCGTACACATAAATTACTTCCGCGGACGAAAAAACCGCGTCACGCTTCGCGAACCAACATTTCCTCGCAATCGACCAGCGTGCGACTCGGACAAATGAATACTGGTCGGCGCTCGCACCAAACCGAACCGACACAAAAGTACAGTACCGAACGAAACAAAACACAACTAACGCCAAAGGTCGCAATAGTCAAAAATTTTCATACCCGAAAAAGACCGTTTTTTTCTTCAAAATTTGGGAAATCGACGCCCGACCGAGTATTGTTACGCTCCAAATTTGTTAACCGTTAACCGACTGTCGTTTACGAAAAAAAAATATAACCAAATCTTGATTTTTCGCGACTAACCGTGCCCCCCCGTAATCGAAAAAGAACAAAACTAATCAATGTACGACGGAATAAGCCAATAATTACGATTTGTCGCGTTCCCTAAGATTTGCGAAATTAATAGTGTTACTACCGTGTCAAATTTGCGACGCTTTGTTGTGTTCCCTAAGATTTGCGTAATGAAGTGTACTATCGTGTCAGATTTGCGACGCTTTGTCGCGTTCCCTTTGATTTGCGAAATAAATAGCTTACTACATTACCGTGTCAGATTTTGCGACGCTAATAATGATGTCACGTACTTCCACGATGCCAAAGAGTACAAAGTACAAGAATGTTCGATTATAGGGACAGTACAAAATTTTATTTTATTTTGGTTTTTTTGTTGACCGACCGTAACCGATTGTTTTTTTTTCCTAGTGAGTCAACCGACCGTAACGCCCGACCCCCAAAATTTGGCAGTCGAATCCGTTCCGGATCCGGCGCGGGTGGTCGGTTAACGGTTGGTCACGGTTTCGGTTGACCGTTTGCGACCTCTGACTAGAGGTCGCAAAAGTCAAAAAAATTATCATACCCGAAACCGACCGTTTTTTTTTTTTCAAAATCTGAGTAACCGACGCCCGACCGAGTTTTGTCACGCTCCAAAATTGTTAACCGTTAACCGACCGTCGTTTACGAAAAAAAAAATTAACCGAATCTTGATTTTTCGCGATTAACCGTGCCCGCCCGTAACCGAAAAATTACAAAATTAATCAATGTACGACGGACTAAGCCAATAATTACTATTTGTCGCGTTCCCTAAGATTTGCAAATTGAATAGTGTACTACTGTACTGTGTTAGATTTGCGACGCTTTGTCGAGTTTCCTAAGATTTGCGAAATGAATATTGTACTACAGTGATTTGCAACGTTTTGTCGCGTTCCCTAAGATTTTCGAAATGAATAGTGTACTACCGTGTCAGATTTGCGACGCTTTGTCGCGTTCCCTTTGATTTGCGAAATAAATAGCTTACTACAGTATTGTGTCAGATTTGCGACGCTAATCATGATGCCACGTACTTCCACGATACCAAAAGTACAAAGAACAATAATGTTGGAAAAAAAAAGTACAATTTTTTCTCTTTTTTTGGTTTTTTGTTTGACCGACCGTAACTGACCGTTTTTTTTTCTTGGTGAGTCAACCGACCGTAACCGTCCGACCCCCAAAATTTGGCAGTCAAATCCGTTCCGGATCCGGCTCGGGCGGTCGGTTAACGGTCAGTCACGGTTTCGGTTGACCGTTGTCGACCTCTGCCTTTGACTGACGCGAACCGAACAAAAATTTGACTGTACGATTTCGGCCGACGCCGATTTGCCCAATATCCTAACATTTCGCTGTCAATGTAAGTATGTTGATTCGTAAATAGCGTGGCTCGATTTTGTCGCACCTGACGACGCTCATTTTTTTCATTTAATTTCAAATGATATTTTTACGCCAGTTCGTTTTATTATAAAAGTTTATTTCGTTTCGTGCGTTATAATATTTCCGTACGAGACTTATAGTACTTTCAGTTTCAATAGGTTTCGTTTCACTTTGCGTCTAAGTTCAATGTAACACTTAGGGCATGGTTACATCAGACGAAAAGTGAGGCTTAATACAGAATTTTGTACTTGCCCGTACCATGCCGTACTATATTTTCGTGAGTTTCTTGAAAACAACATTACAAAAAATAAGATTACGATTCTCCAAGTATCCGGGAGAAGACGTCGACCGTCCGATTACATTTTGGTCTTCATCTGCGAAGCAATCGCTCCATACGCCTCTGTATTGGTGAACCCACCTCGCGGAGGTGGGTTCACCAATAGAGAACCAGTCAAATCGCTACGCCTGGACAGTACACACGTGCGTCAATGAAAAATGAAAATTTTCACACGCCCCAAAGTCACGTGCCTTCGGACAAGGTGACCGTAAAATCTTTGCCGAAAAGAAATATGGTTTTTTCCTGAAAGTCAGCGGAGTGAAGGAGATCTCTGAGGTACATTGACGCGGTACACTTGCGAAGTACACGTACTTAATACGCAAGTATGAATTTCCATGCGAAAATGGTCGATTTTCAAATCTTTGACGATTTTATAGATTTGATCGTCTACTTACGTGGAGCCACTCAAATAAGAACACGTACGTAAAAACTTATTTACAGACGATACGCGATGTAACTGAGGCCTCTGTAATATTGAAATTTTGTTGTCCGTACTATTACAGAGACCTCCTGATGTAACCATGCACTTAGACGATTCAATTTCAATTTTGTGGCTAAGTGCTCTCACCGTGGAGCTCACTTAACGACAAAAAGTTACTGTCTGCAACCATTTTATTTACATGTGGTCGCCGCAGTTTTGTTACCGTAAACTCTCGCCGGCCGTGTGAATTGCTAATTTTATTATGACGGTCGACGTTCGCAAGCGCGGCAAAATTTTAAGCGGTTGAAACAATATTATGAAAGTCAAAGATGTCCAACCGATTGACAGTCAAAATTATACTCAACGGTACTTTATTTGTACCAATGTGTACTTCAAACGTACGTTTTTTGACAAAATGACGTGAGTGACTATGCGCAACCAAAACAGTCACTGTCGTGATCAATTCCCTTTTTCTATTTTTTTGTACGGTTGAAACTTACGCGGTACGGCTGTAGGTTTTACGTGAAAACGACAGAAATTAACCCTTATTTAGGCACATGGAGACGCACCCTTACAGTATTATGTGCCCCAACAGTACAGTACAGCCCCGGGGCACTCCCGTAGATCAAAATCCTTTGTCTTACATCAGGTGTTTCAGGTTACAGGTTCTTGACCAGGAGCGCGGGATTTCAGATGCATCCCCGATTGCGTCGTCGGGAAAATGTCTCGAGGAGCTGACGGACGGTCCAGATTAATCGTCAAAGCAATCGGACCCCATTTTCTGTTACAACTAAGTAGGGTATTTTATCTATACGGTTCAATACAGTACTGTACTGTATTGTACTTTAGTAATAAAGGGCGAATTTGTCCATTTTATACGTTTTTATTTGAGCAGTGAACGATTTATTAAGTGTATAGCATACAATTGAGCCATTTAATGATTTAAAACTAGAGTTCTCGCATTTTAAAACTAGAGTACTGTATTGTACGGTATGGCTACAAGTTACAAATTGTATGTTTTAACTAAAACCGTGAATCATAATTAGCGTTAATGTTTTTTTCGTTTCTTAAAACATCTTTTATCCGTACACACATGTCATATTTTAGATCTGACGGTTGGGATTTAAAGGTAGTACTCTCAGCTTACGAATGGCGGTCTTAAATTGAAAATTGGACAAATGTGTACGGAAAAAAGATGCTTTCAGTGGCGAAAAAAATATAAACGCTAATTACGATTCCCGGTGGGTTACCGACTTACAGTGCTGTAGTCAATGAGCGAAAACAGCTGGAAAACTCTATATACCGGGTCACCTCGTACTGTACGCGTGATTTTACGGTTTTCCAGATTAATACGCATACAGTGCGAGAAAATCACATACAGCGTGTCAATACTTTCGCACATTTGGACTATGATTTGGTGGTCTGACCGATGGTATGCCATCTGTTGGCGCCTTTGAAGAGGCGTTGATACATAGAGGCAATTGTCATCATAACGACCATTATGAGTTTTTTCTGTCCTTGTTTTGGCATAGAGGGAAAAACAGCATATGTTTCAACTGCTTTTGTTTGCATAATCAAACATACTACACCTTTTATCACATGTTTTAATGCTAACAAATATTTTGTTGAGAATGGAAGACTTGGCCACAAGGTGATAGCGTGTATGAGTTTTGATTTAGTGGTGCTGCTTTGTTGATTACCTGCAATTTTGCCCCTTTCTAAGTATTTCATGCATTTTTTTTAGGTTTAGTTGTTCGTACATTTTACAACTTTGCTTTTGGACCTATTAAACCGTGACAACTACTTATTTTGTTGCCAGCATCATCATGAGTGATGACGAATGGTATGACAATAATAGTAGTGAGGAGCTTGATGACGACTATGAGGAACTGGAAGTTGCCGGTGAATCTGGCATTTCACGGGAAGAAGAAACTCCTGTATATAAAGTATGTCAAATGCGTCAACCATTTTTGCTGTATGATGGTTAAGCTCATCCATGTAAAATATGTCATATTCGTCAACCATTTTTGCAGTACAATGGTTAAGCTCCTGCATGTAAATTTTGTGAAATGCGTCAATCATCTTGCAGCATAGGTGATTGTTACCTATGTATAATGCATGTAAAAAATGCCAATCATTTTGCAATATAAAGCGATGGTGAACCTCCTGTTTATAAAGTATGTCGAATGCGTCAACAATTTTGCAGTATAAAGTGATGGTTAGCCCCTGTAAAAAAAAAATCTCACATACGTCAACTCTTCTGCAGTTTAACTTGATGGTGAACTCCTGGTTTTGAAGTATGTCAAATGCGTCAACCATTTTCCAGCATTAAGTGATAGTCCTGTTTGTGCTGGTTCCGTTTTTAGTTATTTCATGTTCAAAACATGTAATGCGTTTTCCAGGAATTTAGACGAATATGTTGTCTGTATTTTTGTTAGTAAAGATGTGTACGCTTTTCTTTTTTGTGCAGGTTTGCAAATCTCATCTTTGCTTGTTTTTATTTAGATGCCTTTGTATTTTTGCCACTTGCAGTATTTATTTGCTTATTGCACTGCGTATGGTTTGGGATACAGATTATCAATAAAACGTCCCTCCTTGCTGCTCAGGTAAATTGCTTTTTTTTCTAATATTTATTGCAGCACGTTTGATTCAGTAGTTTAGCAGTACTGTTGTGCCCTGTGCTGACCCCCTGCACTGTAGATAAGGAAATTTTGAAGTGAAGGTTGGAAACTCTGTTTGCTTGATTTGACAACAGGCGGAGTCTAGGACAATCTGTGAATTTTTTTACTTTAAATTCTGATTCTTCTCGTAGCTATTCATGCGACTCAATTGCAGGGCGTTTTTCTCTAGCTCATCTTGTATTTATAGTTTTCAGTGGAATGGTTAAGTTCCAGTTTATTGTTGTTTTTCCAGTGGGTTATGATGTGTTGACCTTTTTTTTCTGTCATTTTGGTAACTCGAAAGGCATTTTATCAGACTAATCTGCCCAGCGCTATTAGTGTTAATAATGGTAATTTGGTTGTGGCTTTTGCTGACCAAAAGTTACAAAGCAGTGTTAACAACATTATTTAATGGAGTGGGTCATGTTTACCTATGTTAAACTAGGATTGTACATTCTAATTCCGAATTGACGCTAATAGGTCCTTTATACTGAAAGCGATAGGTAGCATAGATGTTTCACTACGTGATGATTCTTGACCATCCATATGTTTCTTTTTGTGCCATGTGTAATGCATGTATCAACCTGACAGGATTGCTCTTTTTGTATTCACAGCTTCATGATCTTCGCCGTGTTGCTGATGTTCTTGGAATACGGCTACAGCATGCTCGAACCCTACTCATTTATCATCGCTGGGATGTCGAAGCTTTGTTTGGAAAACTTGCTGATCAAGGAGAGGAGCGTCTTTTTTTGTCAGCCGGATTACCGCCTCGTGGGGACGTAAACTTAGCCCTCCCGCAAAAGTTGCCTCCTGTACTTCAATGTAGAATCTGTTATGCTGATGTTGCTGCAGATAAGGCAACCATGATGGATTGTAGCCATTCTTTCTGCAATGATTGTAAGTACACTGCCCATCGCTGTTATAGTCAATAACACTAATTCCATTGCGACTTTTTTGGGCAAAAATCATAAAAGTGTTAATAACACTATTTAAGTAAATGGACTAAAAACGGTCACCACACTCTGCACTAAATCAGTGTTATTGATACCAATTGCGCTTTAATACTACTTATTCCTTTCCACTAGATAGGCAGTGTACTTAAGTTTTTTCTTTTCTGGCTTACCTTGATTTTCTGCTATGAGCTCCCTGTTCTTTCCTTCACAAGTTTTCTACAGTTTTATATTCGGTTAGGCGAGTGGAGAATCTGTCACGTTGATGGTTTGTATTCCTTTCTTCAAATGACGCATATTTGGATTCTATATTACTAGCATCGATCGTCTGATGCTGAGGTTGGGTGCTTTGTCAGGCTGGACTCAGTATTTCATCATCAAAATCAAGGATGGTCAGAGTCGGCGTGTAACTTGTATGGAGGAGAAATGTAATGCCATTTGTGACGAACACAAGGTTCGAAGCCTGGTATCGGCGGTGGACAAAGATGCTGCCGCGCGCTACGACCTCTCGCTATTGGAATCGTACATTGAAGACAACTCGAAAGTGAAGTGGTGTCCCAGCGTGCCCCATTGTGGCAATGCGATTTCAGTGGAAGGAGAACCATTTTGTGAGTTAGAGTGTGTTTGTAGCCAACAATTTTGCTTCAACTGTCTGGCCGAGCCTCACTCTCCATGTTCCTGCCAAATGTGGCGACTATGGGACAAGAAATGTAAAGATGAGTCAGAGACTGTAAATTGGCTTACGGCACATACGAAGCCATGTCCCAAGTGCCAGAAGCCAGTCGAAAAAAATGGGGGATGCAATCTTGTTGGATGCATTTGCGGACAAGCTTTTTGGTTAGTAACAAGCTTTAAATTTTGTTTTTCGTTCTAAATTTCTTGCATCTTGGGTTTGAAATTCTGCAACCGGTACAATTCTTGTTACAGAATCTGCAGATTTATTGTTTTAGTGAGGGCTGACTTTGTGCAGCAGTTCCATGTTTGTTAGTGTTTTGTTGATACGATTCTTATAGACCGTTTACTTTAGTCTGGTAAATCAATCTAGGTGTTGGGTGTTGGTGTTTGGTGTTGGTTTAGTCTGGTTGTTCTATGAATTAACAGTGTGTAGGTGTTATAGATTCATATGTGCTAAGTTCTCTGCTCGTTCATGTAATTTCTGGTGGTGAATTCGACGGAACGGCGTTCTACGAATTAGCGCTGCCTGTAATGTTATTGATGCATGCGTGTGTGGGTTAGTTTTTGTTTACGTACCCTCTGATAGTGCATTTGACGAAATGGTGTACTCTCTAAAGGTGAACTGACGAAGTGAAACAGTGGATTGCAGCTGGCTATGTGGGGCGGCTACTGGGAGGGAACATACTTGGACCAGCATACAAGGGCATAGCTGTGGGCGATACAAAGACGACGTAGAAAAAGAAGCTGAGAGGGCCCATCGCGACTTGAAACGGTACATCCACTACCACTCTCGATGGAAAGCACATATGGATTCACTGCTACTGGAACAAAAGAAGAAGGAAGAGGCACAGGCAAGAATTGCAAAGCTGGAAGCCAGTGAATCACAAGTGAAAGATTACACATGGCTTACAAACGGACTACAACGACTTTTTCGTGCTAGGCGTGCCCTTGCTTATTCCTATGCCTTTGCTTATTATATGTTTGGCAACGATCTTTTTAAAGGGGACATTGAAGAAAGCAAAAATGAAATGAATCAGTTCTTGTTTGAGGACCAACAGCAGCAGCTGGAAAGTGCTGTCGAAAAGTTGTCGAAGCTGGTGGAAACCAATATGGAGCTGACTACGGACGACGATAATGTACAAAAGATAAGGATGGAGGTTATTAATTTGACAGCGTTAACTGACTCTCTGTGCAAGCGAATGTAAGCTATTTTATGGTTTCACGACGCAATGTTGTTACTTCTGCTGGACTTGTTTCTGTTTTACAAAGAGATTAGGCAGTGTCTAAATTGTGCAAACAACTTATGAAACAAAATTGCGATATTCACGCACTCTTCATTTTCACTTGAATCACTCTTTAGTTATGCATGGAATAATTTGTGGAGTGGAAGTTGTAGGATGGCAAGTAGGTAATAAGAGAGCTGGGAATCAGTTCAGATGATGGTTTCGGCGTACATAAACAGAGCATGAGTATCATGGTTTGAGGGGACTGGCACATCCATTAAGTTAACCTTTCTTTTTCACATGTTATTCCATTGCACTCCTATTGGTTTTTAAATTTTACTTTTTGAAGTTAACCTTACGTTCTGCTTTTCCTGTCTTAGTTAAACTTTGCAAAGCATATGGTTTTTTACGAATGAAGGGTAAATTATGTTTTGTCACAGCAATCGGGATGACGATATGGTGTTTGTATATCTGAAAAGTGTGATTATTTACCATTCCTTGATGCAATCTTTGACTATGTCATAATTGTGCAAACTTCTGTCAGGTACGATGTGATCGAAAACGACTTACTCGGGTCGTTGGAGCTTACGAGTCACCACATCGCTCCCTATAAAAGCCATGGCTACTCCCGAGTAGCAGAAGTGGCAGAATGTGAAGTAGATAACAGGCTTTTACAACAATCAGATGCTGTGAATAGCGACCAACCGACTGAGACCATGGATATTGGTGGGCCCTCGTTTCGACAAGTAGATAATCTGAAAGACACACCGAGATACAATGCTGCAGGTGAAGTCCTCTGTCAGTTTTGTTTGCTTCGTCAAGTGGAGGAATTACGTCTGTATCACATGGCTGGTTCGAAGTCTTTCGCAGCGTCACCATGGTGGTTTGGATGGTGTAGTCGTCAGGATTGCTATATATATATACATATTTGTGTACATATATTTAGTCTTTAGTATTACACGTAGTAATTTTATCCCCCTATTGTCGACTAGATATCTTGGCACATGAGCGCCCATTTGGCTCATACAGTGTCTGGTGGTACAATGGTGCAGGAAATTCTGCCTTGTGCCACGCATAATGTACCACGGAAAACCTAACTTTGGTTTCCGCCGTTGTTCCTCTTCAAAGTGTCAGAGTAGTGCCAAGGGAGGACCGCTATAGGACTGAGCTTTTCATTGTTTTTGTGGGGGAGCCAAAGCATTCATCATCAGTGTTTTGTATATTTCGTGTAATCTCTTCCAGTTTTATATCTTACTGAATGTTTGTGTCTTACTTCACTAAAGTAGCTCTATCTAGAGCTTATGAGCACTATATGGAGGCCGAGGCAGTCGCCTAGTCACTTTTCTTATGCTGGATGGTGTATATTGTGTAAGAAAAAGAGAGAGCAGGTAGAAGTGACAAGACAAGACCTACCATTGGTGGCAGGTTCATTACTGGTCCAGGTTGACTTGATACCGAGTCAGTAGATTTGCTTCATTTTCTGTCAAATAGCTAGTGTGGGATCTTTACCTTTCAGCGTCTATTGAGCATAGACTTCCTCTACCTGTCTGTACATAGGTGCGGCAATATAAACGAATTTGGGTTGTTCTTTGTCAATTGTTTCCCGGACTGTTTGTATTTGGCTGTGCAGAAAAAATTTGTTGCGGCAGGGACGCTGTTTTCATGTTTTGTCACGTCTGTGATCTAAAATGTCATCAAACGTGTGTTAACATTTGTGGTTTCTTCTCACTGAGACACGGTTTTCTGCACTCGATTTATGTTGGAGTTTGGTGAAAAGATACTAAATTCAGCATTTTTTTCTTTTTTTTCTTTTTCTGTTTCCATTAACTGTGTATCAGCCTTGTCATTTACTTGTTTGAGACATTAGCAATAGTGTACTTTAAAGAGGTAAAATGTTGCGGAACCAGGGTTAGATGGATCACTCCATGCTGGAAAGAACTGAAATATCCGAGGCAACATCGAGAAGCTGATAGCAAATGCATTTGAAGGATGGAGATTCTCAATGAATTGTAATTTGGCTTTGACCATATGCAGGATTGCAGAGAATTGAAGTTCCGTTTCCCAATGATGGCCAACCCCCTGCTACTGGTTTTAGGAATCATTCTGATATGGATGGGCCAAGACACTGCTCTAATTCTGGGGGTATTGATGATATGACATCATCGGAGTCACTTTTTGGAGAACGTTTGTCACATGAAAGGGGTCTCAAACGTCCGGCTCCTGATAGCAGTATATCTGGAAGTCTCAAATTGAGAAGAGCGTTAGGGACAGGCGATTATTGCAGTAGTAGAGAGGGGGTTGCAGTAGAAGGATCTGAGGATCATGGAGCCGAAGAGTCGTCAGCAAACTGGAGAGGTAATCAAAGCAACGGAAGTAGCCATAAGGTAGTAGAGCTTATAGAAGGAGGTAATGGAGAAGACTCTGGAAGATCAGCAAGTTCGATGAACCCGGGAATGGATACGTCTGTAAATGGAGTCGCTCGGAGACAAACTGATGGCGCTGAGGGAAATATGTTAGAACCAGTTGAAGCTCCCGATATCGGAGGATTTGTTAATGGGGATGAAGTGCCCTCAAGTGCTGTCTGTCCTGTCTGTCAGATGACATTTGATCAACAGGCCGACAATGTGCACATTAATGCCCATGTGGATCAGGTGTGTGCTCCATGTCTACCTCCAGTATGTAATTAAGCTTCTTTGTTCCTTTTGTAAGTCTTCTTCCGTGACCTTTTAGGTTTTCTAATGTTCCACACTTTCAAATCTCCAGGCTGTCCCTAGTCACTGCAGTACACCGTGAATTGTTATCAGCGTTAAAAACGTTCATTCGATGCCTTTTTTCTTTTCTGCCTTCGGACCACAAGACAGGGTTAATAACACAACTGTTTTTTGTTAACTCTAATTTATTAAGCTGTTCAAAAACAGCCACGTCATTTGGAACTGAAATGTAATAAATATCACGAATATAATAGTTTTTCCACACTAAGAATTTCTTTACTCTAATAGCAATTCCTGGAGTAGTCCCTAGAAGCATCGTTGGTGGGAGAACAGATGCGGGAGGGAGAGAGAGAAGTAGAGGGAGAGGGAGAGAAAGAGAGACAGAGAGAGGGGAGCACTGAGGGGGAGGGAGGGAGGGGTTGTAAGGAACAGCCGAACTGTTTATGAGTGCATTCAAATGAAATGGAGTTTTTATCGGCTGAGTGGATGGTGGGGTGTTTCTCTTATTTGCAGTGTCTTGCAAATGTAGGATGAGATCTGTCTTTATGGTAAGGGAGAAATACCTATTGAGAGTAAACGAGCTTCGATAATGTCGCCCACCATTCGTCATATGAATGGAGTTCATAATTTCGAACGGAGTTCATGATTCGAATGGAGATTATAATCGGGATGGAGTTCATATGGGTGAGAATTCATTTTGGTCGGTGCCATTATTGTGACAGGCATTCTGTCAGCTTATAGGCTCTCCAAAACTGTGAGATTGGGACTGGGGCTCTCTTTCTCTTCTTCTTTTTCTTTCTTTTTTTCTCTTTTTTAGCTTGTCAAGGTTAGGGTTAAACTGTCAAGCGTCGTTAGATTGTAAAATACTAATCCCAATTCAAAGAGGACTTGGAACTTTCAATGTGTTTGAATTTGTCGCAAATGGTCATGGGATAATTGGGAATCACAAGATATATTCGAGTGATTCATTCATGGACGTGTGGAGCTATATGAGATGGAAATTGCAAAGAGTCGTGTTTTTGGAATATTTGAAAATTACGATGCGTGTACTCTCATCGGTGAAACTAGGTACTCATTCAGATTGACTTTAGGCGGGGCCTCAATCTTTAATAATCTTAAATGGTATAAATTTTTGTAATGACGGGTTTTTCCTGGGATGTTTCCTGAAGATTTACTTGAACCCGGAGTTTTGGTTGCACCATCTACCAATATTTGGTTGGGATTTTGACCAATTTTGGACCAATATTCTGGTTGGGGTTTTGACGGATATCTGGTTGGGGTTTTGTCCAGTATTTTTCCGGGTTTTTACCAATAATTGTTTGGGAATTTGATCAATATTTGGATTGGATTTTTACCGATATTTGGTCGGGTCTTTGTCAAAGGTCATAATTTCTTAATAGGTTTGATTAGTGATGTCATCATTTGAAATGCACCTTCAAAGCCTGTTGTCATATTAGTTTTCCTCTAGAATACATATCACATGCAGCTAAATTTGGTATAATAAAAAAGCTACTCCAACTCTCGTCGACAGATCTCTGCTCAAAAAAAACCAACCGAGACAAAAAACATCATGTAATCAAACTTTGTTAGGAGTGTGCGATGGTGAACAATCCGGGAACCAAAACCGCAAAGAACCATATATTAACAAGATTACCTTATCTAGTAACACACAGGATAAATTAAAAAGCACGATGGTAAACCATCTGAGTCCGGGGGTACAAAAGGGGTGGAATGGCCAAAACTGAAAAACTACAAGCAGTGCAATAAAAAACAAAGAAAGCATCGTGAACACATAAAAATGGCAAGTAGAATAAAAGCACCCAAACTCAAAATGAAAAGCATGGCAACTCACTAAACCAAAACAACAACCCCAAGTAGTAGAAGTAGGGTTTTCCAAAATAATATCACAAAAAATGCGACGGGCACCATCGAGCAAAACAACATCGATCCGGCGCGAGGGAAGAACATGAGAAACCTCTCGACGCACAGAAAAGCCCCCCGCAGAAGCGATAGTCGCAACAACGTCGCGGATAGTGTTGTGCGCCTGGAGAAATTCTCCCCTATGGGAGCAGCGAAGCAAATGGGCACCATCGGCCCCTAAGACACGACCACATGCGCAAACTAGAGAGCCAAGTAAAGGAGGATGGGGGAGGCCCAGGCGAAACCGGCGGGCGGTGGTGAACTGAGCAGGTGAGAATCGAAGAGTGGACAAAATAGGTGTAGCGAATAGCCAAGACCCAGAACCAGGTCCACCAGAAGAGAGAAGACGGGCACGCGAAGAATTATCTAGTAGCAAGTTTAGCCAATTTGGTAATACGTTTATCCCATGGAGTAATAAGATTGTCATTCAATCTCTCATTCGATCTCTTACACAATCTCTCATAAAGTCTCTCGTTGAGGATTAATATTTCCGACGGCCTCCTGGCTTATGATTTACCGTCGAACTTTGAATAATTCATAGGTCAAATGTGTGAAATCAATTGGAAACACTATACATGGTCACCTCAAAGTGTTTACGGTATTAAAGGTATAATACACATGTAATATGGGGTAAAAAATCATAAAGCGTTTCTAATTTTTTCCACACATTCACTTGTGAAAAACAGGCTATCCTGTCTCGGGTTATATAACCAAACGTTTTTCTTTTTTTCTTCTTTTTTTTCTTTTGGAAGGTGAAAGCCTATTCGTGCGTTAATGCAATTTCCCGTTTTTGTTGCCAATACTTCTATTTATTTCTCAAAATCTGAGTCAGATTCCACGGTATTTAGTGTGGATATGAAGGATGTAAGGAAATTGCCAGGGGCTCCTTTGTCTATGTACAGATAAACGTATGTACGAAACAATATCCTGAAAAGTAAAAAGATTGGTTTGCAAAACGGTCACGTGACAGGGCAACGAAGATTTGGGTTTAGCGTTGAATATCGGAGACAAAATATCGACAAATTATATATCGGAAGTTTTGGCCTTCCGGAACCAATGTTATCCTTTAAATTCGACATGTCATCAGATGTCACGGTACATCAATACAAGGTTACCTTTTTAGAGATTTTGCACCAATCCGATTGGAATAGCTCTTGGTACTTGTACTTTTCTGCCCGCAAAAACGTGATGCGGTCAGCATTTTTCAAACAGCTTAAGGAGCAATTTGAAAATATTCATGGAAAAAAAAAATCAACGCAATTGGTCGGACGGGAAGAGAGAACGTGTCAAACGAATCTGAAATATTCTTTAAGACAATAGAAGATACACGTCAGCACAAAAAAGTACACATTTGCCGGCTCTGAATGGACTGCCGAAACGACGCAGTCGTACGCTTAGGAAATCTACCGGTTGTCCTGCTTACAGATCACTACACCGCGAATCGTAATTAGAGTAGATTACTCTAATTCGGTCGCTCGAAATATCGACTCTATGACATCAAATATAGTAAACGATTTTAATTTTTTCATTATTCTAATTTAGGTAAGTTTAATTAGCGTAAAAAATTGTAATATAGGCTCGTTTTAAATAGCGTGGAGTACGGACAACGTTCGACCGTGCAAAGCTGTACTTTTTTAAGCAAAAAGGTACAAATAATAATTTAATAGAATTGCGCTCACACATGAAATCGCACTAAACGAAAAGTCAATCAAAGCCATTCGCATAACTCTCGTCCGTCGACAGCATCGTCGTCATTGTGAACATTAACTGACATTCAACGCGACAAATAATACTAACGTCATAATGACGTCAAACCTATACGGACTGACAGATTTTGTACGTCTACATAATTTAGTGTTCAAAATTTCAGCACGGATAATTATAGCCGACATAACCCAATATAGAGTACTTAAATAAATTAGAGTAAACTTCCTCTGTGAAAAAGTTGTATCACATGTATTAGAGTTCATTACTCTAATTGGTTTTTTTTTGTTTTTTAACTCTAATATTTTCACTACTCTAATTACAATTCGCGGTGTACATTATATTTGAAATTTTGAATTACCAGTGTACTACACCGTGTATCGCTATTAATGTTTAGAAAAAAAATCGCCACTCAAAACATCTTTAATTCGTACACACTTGTCCGATTTTAAAATTGAGACCGCCAATCAGAAGTTGGGAATCTTACCTTTCAATCGCAACCGTCAGATCTAAAATCCGACATGCGTGTACGGAGAAAAGATGTTTTATGGAGACGAAAAAAACATTAATGGTACTTTCGCATGTAATCGAAACTTAGTCTTGTTACTTTGTTTTTTAGCGAAGATTCTCTGTACAACTTTCAGAGCATTCGAAGGTAAACGCAAATAACTTGTTACTTAAAAAAGTGACTCACGTAGACGTGTACGAAACAATGTGACAAATGAAGTAGTACACAAATGAGGCAAAACTTCCACTCGCCTTCAATTTGAGGCGTCTCTCCGTGTAACAGGATCTCCTACCTCTCAAAAAATCCCATTACTACAAACAATCCCAACCACACATTCCACAAATTGGAAAATACACATCCACATTGGACCAGACTCACATAAGGATAAACTTTAAATTCAGAGAAGCTTCTATCCACATAACATTAACTTGGTCTCTTGCCCTCGTGACTCAACCCTTCTTATTAAAGCGTTTTCCACTACTCTCCACTCTTAATAATTTTATATCTTAACTACTAAAACACTATTTAGTTCGTAAGAGATTTCAATGCAAAAATGCATTTTCTCCAATTTGGTGTTAATCTCTCAGGACCAAGACCAGCCGGGATTTCCACAAACTTTTCCAAAGGAAAAGATGTTTACTCTCCTCTTACACTTCACTATTTATCCATCATCGCCCTGGACTCGCCAGGCCAGAGTCAACGCTCCGTTTTAACAGGCTTTTACCTGTGCCAATCATTGATGAGCAAGGACTCAGACTGACCAATGCAAAAACGTGCGAAATCTCTTACTAACTACTTAGCACTTTACTAACCAATCAAACGTTACGTTTCACTACGTAACATTTACGTGCAAAAGTGCGCGCCAAACAAACGCGACTTCGCACGATCGTGCGTAACAAATTTCGTACGCGAAACTTCCTACGAAATTCTCTTAAGTGAAAGTGACGTTTCGTACTAAAATTTGTATGAAACGAACCACCGTGCATACTAAACGTTTCTTTAGAACTTTATGAAACGTACACGCGTAATTTCGGTACTAATTTGACCCTTAACCCGTTTCAATGATACCCACTTGTTATTTAGACCCCACGCTGTCACCTAAATACACCCATCGCTATAACTTTTAAAATATAACTCCAAATAGCGTGATTCTTTCGCGGACGTCTACCAAATTTAGTACTCTATAATCATAACACCTAAATACCCTTTTATAAACAAGTTCGATCCGCTATTACTGTTACATCATCCCCTCCTTATTTTTAACTGACCTCAATTAAAACACCTTTAATTCTCAAGACGGGACTTCTATATTATTATCCCTCCAATACCTTTGTAAAAACTCAGAATTTTTATCCTCTAAAGTCAACTCAATTTTTATCCTCTAAAGTCGACTCAATTTTTATCCTCTAAAGTCATCTCATCCTTAGGCCTTCCTAGATAATGCACTTGCCAGAATAAAGTATCGCCGACCTTGAACCGTTGACCAACCCAATCTATTACCCATTTGTGGACTTCTGGTTTTATAATTATTGAGGGATCCAATTCCAATTCTCCTTGAGTTGGTCGAAGATTCGCTGGTTTCAATTGGCTGATGTGTATCACTGGATGAATTTTTGTTGAAGGGGAAAAGTCAAATTTGGCAGCAACTGACGATATCATCTCGATTACAGTAAATGGTCCAATGTACTTAGGAGCAAATTTCCGCGTAGGATCCGATTGTTCCTCGATCTTGCACCTGTAATGAGTTGTAGAAAGCCAAACCTTTTCACCTGTGCGTAACACCCAATCACCCCGTTTGCGGTTAGCATTTAATACTTGCCTTCTTTATGCCTCCACTAATGCATCCCGGACAGTTTTCCAAACTGTTTAACGTTTTCCCAAAACTTTGTTCCAGAACCTCTATTCTCTTGAGTGACCCTTGTTATTAAGTCTAATGCTTCTCTAGGTTGGTATCCGTATGCAACTTTAAATGTTCGGAATCTTGTACTAGCATGTTTACATGAATTGTATGCAAATTCCATTAATGGCAGTTTAGATTCTCATGTGTTTTGAATTCCAATGCAAACAGTCATAAGCATGTCCTCTAGTGTACGGTTAATCCTTTCTGTCTGTCCATCTGTCTGAGGATGATAAGCGGTACTCATTTTCAATTTAGAGCCTAAATTTTGTTGTAATTCTTTCCAAAAAGCAGACGTAAATTTAGAATCTCTATCACAGACTATAGATAGAGGGACTGCATGATGTCTGACCATGTTGTCAAAATATAACTACTACAAATAAAAATATATGACATTTTTTAGTAGTAAAAATCAACAAAATTAGTGATAACTACTCTCCCACTTCAGGATTGCATAATCTATCCCCAATTTGCAAATACAGTAAACCATTCTCTAGTCTAAAGTTTTTGACATGCCTCTCAGTCAATGGGTCAGAATTCCCTCCCGAAATATTCTTGCAAATCACAAAAAAATACAGATCTTTATCATAACCATTTCTAACAGAAAAACAATTCATATTGAGCCATAACACTTATTTCAAAACATCTACTTAAAGGATCTGCGACTACATTTGTCTTCCCAGGAATATGTTTGACATTAAATTTGAAATATGCTAATTTCTGCATCCACCTAACCTGTCTGCTAGTCATAATATGTGTATCTCTTAATCTGTGGAAATAAGAGAATGTTTTATTATCACAGTAAACTGTAAATTCTTCATTAAAGAAAGAACAACGCAATTTCACCAATGCATGTACGATTGCAAGTAATTCATTTTCTTGTGCTGTATAGTTCTTTTCAGCATCATTGAATTTTCAGGACTCAAAAGCAATAGGATGGAAGTGTTTGCCGACTTTTTACTTATGACTGCACATAACCTTGATGAGATGCATCTGTAGTGATCAGAACTTCAAATTCCCCAGCACGGTCACGATACACCAGTGTAGGGGCACAGGTCAACTTCCCTTTTAGTTCCTCGAATGCTCCCTCCTGATCAGCTCCCCACACAAACATCTCCTTCTCCTGAAGTAAATCCATCAAAGGACTTTAGGCGGGGCCTCAATCTTTAATAATCTTAAATGGTGTAAATTTTTGTAATGACGGGTTTTACCTGGGATGTTTCCTGAAGATTTACTTGAACCCGGAGTTTTGGTTGCACCATCTACCAATGTTTGGTTGGGATTTTGTCCAATTTTGGACCAATATTCTAGTTGGGTTTTTGACGGATATCTGGTTGGGGGTTTATCCAGTATTTTTCCGGGTTTTTACCAATAATTGTTTGGGAATGTAATCTATGAACATGTGACACAAGGTTGCAAGGTGTTGTTTTAGTCTTTAATATAACTGCTAAAACCTATTGTATTGTATAAGAAAAATTATAATGTTTCTGACAGCCTCCTGGCTTGTGATTAAGCGTCGAACCTCGAATAATTCATAGGTCAAATGTGTGAGATCAATTGGAAACACTGTACATGGTCACCTCGTAGTGTTTACGGTGTAAAAGGTATAATATACATGTAATATGGGGTAAAAAATCACAAAGCGTTTCTAATTGTTTCCACGCACTCACCTGTGAAAAACAAGCTATCCTGTCTCAAATTATTTAACCAAACGTTTTTTTTTTTTTGGAAGGGCGTGCGTTAATGTAATCACCCGGTTTTATTGCCAGTACCTCTGTTTATTTATGAAAATCTGGGTCAGATTCACCACAATATTTAGTGTGGGTATAAAGGATATAAAGAATTTGCCAAGGGCTTCCTTGTCTATGTATAGATAAACGTATGCATGAAACAATTGTTGCATTCACACTAGAAATGGATGATGAATGAGACGAGGAAATGAATGTCCTTTTTTTTTGTTTGGACGTGAATCGTCCTTGACGTCACCTCACGTCAACAAAAACGTCGCGATGTGATTCATGTTGCCGTACGATTCATCCGTACCATTCATTCATTCATTCGGGATACGACTGCATGTTTTTTCTGCATTCCGAAAAGGTTTTCGGAAAAAGAGATAACTTACCACAGTGGTCAAGTTTTGACGCACTTGACCGTATGTTTTGTCCCTCGCTACGCTCCAGATCGTAAATTTTGTCCGTCACTACGCTCCACATCGTTAATTTTGTCCGTCACTACGCTCCAAAAAGGTTGACAGCCGAGCGGTCGAGCTGTTTGGCGCCTCAGTTTTTGTTTTTTTGCGGAATGAATGGTACTGGATCATTCGTTTCCTCATCTCATTCATTATCCATTTCTAGTGTGAATGCAGCAAATATCCTGAAAAGTGGAAAGATTGGTTTCCCGAAGAGTCACGTGACGGGGGAAAGAAGATTTGGATTTAGCGTTGAAAATTGGAGACAAAATTAGGACCGTCGGATTTAATTACACTTTTTATCTGTGACGCCATGTCACTACAGTTTGTTAAGACCGTGCACAAGGAAGACAGTTCTCGAATACAGAACGTGTAAAAATATGTCGCGTGGAAAAGGTCAAAAAAATCCACGAGGAGTGCGCGTACATGTGCGTACACGTCGCAAAGGCCAGTTCTCGAATACAAAACGTGTAAAATTAGGCCGCGTGGAAAAGGTCAAAAAAATCCACGAAGAGCACGTGTATATGTGTGTACACGTCGCAAGGGCCATGTGCCTTCCGTCGGGGTGGCTGCGAATCCGCAGAAATGATCCCATCACGCTCCCACCGTCAAAGTTTGTCGCCACCTTTTAGTCGTTGCGTTTTGAATTTTAGAATAGTACATTTAATGCCCTCTGTACGAGGTATAAATTTACCTCCGCTGGTACAGATATTTCCTCCGCTGGTACAGATATTACTTTCAGAATTTGCAATCTAAGATTCTTTCAAGATTTTAAACATCTAATATTAACCTACGTGCTACCAACGAGAATGAGCCACCCAAATATAAAGTGGTTTACTGACGCGACCTAATGGAAGGCACTCCCTTCAGTAAAATTTTCTGTAGAATTACTGAGACGCCTAATGGAAGTCCACCTTTAAGGAGCAATTTGAAAATATTCATGGAAAAGAAAAATCAACGCAATTGGTCGGATGAGAGGAGAGAACGTGTTAAACGAATCAAAAATATTCTTTAAGATAATAAAAGAGACATGTCAGCACAAAAAAGTACACATTTGCCGGCTTTGAATGGACTGCCGAAATGACGCAGTCGTACGCTTAGGAGTTGTCCTGCTTACAAATCACTACACCGCGAATCGTAATTAGAGTAAATTACTCTAATTCAGTCCCTCAAAAATTTCGACTCTATCACATCAAATAGAGTAAATGATTCTAATTTTTTCATTATTCTATTTAAGGTAAAGTTTTATTAGCGTTTTTAATTCTAATATAGCTTCGTTTCAAATAGTGTGGGGTACGGACGACCTCCGACCGTGCAAAATTGTACTTCATTAAGTAAAAAAGCACAAATAATGATTTAATACAAGCCGTTATCATGTAGTTGAGTTTTAACAAACCACGTAGTGTAAACGTCATAGTGACGATAAACTGTATGTTTTGCCAATTTCTGTACGAATACCTTATTTACATTAGAGGATATTAGCGTGCCAAATTAGAGTACTTAAATAAATTAGAGTAAACTTCATAGTTGAAACAACTCTATCACATAAATTAGAGTTCATTACTCTAATTTATTTTTTTAGTTTTTGTACTCTAATGTTTTCATTACTCTAATTACGATTCGCGGTGTACATTATATTTGAATGTGTACTACACCGTGTAACGCTATTAAGGTTTAGAAAAAAAATAGCCACTCAAAACATCTTTTATTCGTACACCTTTGTCCGATTTTAATTTGAGACCGCCAATCAAAAGCTGGGAATCTTACCTTTCCATTGCAGCCGTCAGATCCAAAATCCGACATGCGTGTACGGAGAAAAGATGTTATATGGAGACGGAAAAAACATCAACACTAATAGCGATTCACGGTGTACTGTACTTCTGTTACACAAATCATTATAAACTGTAAGAACCGAGAACATTGAAGCGGCTCATTTTAAGCCACGTGTCTAATTTCAGGAAGCATCGTTGTGGATAATAGTCCAAAACGTACGAAACTTTGTGCAAAATGCCAAAATACAAACCCTGCATCTTCCTATAGATGTCCTATGCGCATAAAACGAATGGAGTAAACTAAAGAATACTACGTAGAGTGTGCATAAAATAATTTCAAACTTTTAAAATTCGTTGGTAAAATTCGTACTTTTTTGTACTTTTCAAATTGAAATATTTAAATATTGAAAACCCTAAAAACTGAAACGTGCAACGAACTAGAGGCGAGCCCCGGAATTTACATTTTCTCAAACGGCGACTTCCTTCTGAAGACGAATTGGAGGACACATGAAAATACGTGCGCGCAAATGAAGCAATTTTTTTTTTTAATGTTCGTACAAATTTTTGTACAGTTGAGACGTACGAAATTGACGAAATCTACGAAACAAACGAATACTACGTAGTTTTTGTAAAAAAGTCCAAATCCGTACGAATTGGACATCTATGCATCTTCTTGGAACTCGACTTACTGGCAGAGGAGTCTGGAATTTACTATAAATTCCCGGCCGGCAAAAAATGGAAGTTACACCGTGTATCGCTATTAGTGTTAATACTTTTTTCGCCACTTAAAAAAAAATTTCTCCGTAAACATTTGTCCGATTTTCATATTGAGACCACCGATGGGAAGGTGAGAATCTTGTCATTCAATCGCAACTGTTAGATCTATAATCCGACAAGCGTGTACGGATAAAATATGTTTTAAAAGACGAAAAAAACATTCACACTAATAGCGATTCACGGTGTACATTCCCGGCCGGCAAAAAGTGGAAGTTAACCTTCGCTTTCAAAATGAGTCGACAGTTTGTCGTGATGCTGTCGTCATCAATAGAACTGTAAACTAAACTTTGACAACGATAGACGAATACTACATTAGACTGGCAGTGACGTCATCAGAAATTACTACTCAGAAACGACAAAAGATAAAGGATATTCCTAGAAGATTCTCCCGCCAAAAAAACGGGCACGTAGTCATTGGTGACCAATGTGAGGAGTCAGGATAACGATCGGATAAATCGAACTGTCCAACATATTGAAAAGAAAATGAACGTACAGTTATAGTGACAATGGTAAACGTCCGTACACTTATTGGGACCGAAACAAGTTCATGGACAGAGGCTCGTATTGCGGAGGTATTGAGAACAATTTATTCATAAAAAACGCCTTTACTGGTACACCGCGAATCGTAATTAGAGTAATGAAAAAATTAGAGAAAAAAAAACAAAAAAAAACAATTAGAGTAATGAACTCTAATTTATGTGATAGAATTTTTTCACAGAGGAAGTTTACTCTAATTTATTTAAGCACTCTATATTGGGTTATGTTGGCTATAATTATCCGTGCTGTAATTATGAACACTAAATTACGTAGACGTACAAAATCTGCCAGTCCGTATAGTTTTGACGTCATTATGACGCTACTATATTGGGTTATGTTGGCTATAATTATCCGTGCTGTAATTATGAACACTAAATTACGTAGAAATACAAAATCTGTCAGTCCGTATAGTTTTGACGTCATTATGACGCTATTATTATTTGTCGCGCTGAATGTCAGTTAATGTTCACACTGACGACGATGTTGTCGACGGACGAGAGTTATGCGAACTTAAATAAATTAGAGTAAACTTCATAGTTGAAACAACTCTATCACATAAATTAGAGTTCATTACTCTAATTTATTTTTTTAGTTTTTGTACTCTAATGTTTTCATTACTCTAATTACGATTCGCGGTGTACATTATATTTGAATGTGTACTACACCGTGTAACGCTATTAAGGTTTAGAAAAAAAATAGCCACTCAAAACATCTTTTATTCGTACACCTTTGTCCGATTTTAATTTGAGACCGCCAATCAAAAGCTGGGAATCTTACCTTTCCATTGCAGCCGTCAGATCCAAAATCCGACATGCGTGTACGGAGAAAAGATGTTATATGGAGACGGAAAAAACATCAACACTAATAGCGATTCACGGTGTACTGTACTTCTGTTACACAAATCATTATAAACTGTAAGAACCGAGAACATTGAAGCGGCTCATTTTAAGCCACGTGTCTAATTTCAGGAAGCATCGTTGTGGATAATAGTCCAAAACGTACCAAACTTTGTGCAAAATGCCAAAATCCAAACCCTGCAACTTCGTGGAACTCAACTTACCGGCAGAGGAGTCTAGAATTTACACCGTGTATCGCTATTAGTGTTAATATTTTCTTCGCCACTTAAATCATATTTTCTCCGTACACACTTGTCGGATTTTCAATTTGAAACCGCCAATCGGAAGGTGAGCGTGTTACCTTTCAATCGACACCGTCATATCCAAAATCCGGCATCCATGTACAGAGAAAGGATGTTTTAAGAGACGAAAAAAAAATCACACTAATAGCGATTCACGGTGCACATTCACTGCCGGCTAAAAGTGGAAGTTAACCTTCGCTTTCAAAATGAGTCGACCGTTTGTCGTGATGCTGTCGTCATCAATAAAAACTATAAACTAAGGGCGTGTCCCCATGTAACCGAATTTTTGAAACGTTACTTTGGAATTTAGCGCAGATTTTACGGTGTACTTTTCAAAGTGTGCCTATATCAATCGTTACTTGCGCGTTCATTACTTCGAATATGTGACAGTTATAGACGTCTACAAAATGAGCGATAGTCTAAGAAACAAAATGTAGACGATACAAAACTACGAAACTTCCTAAAAACGGTGACAGTTGTAGACGTCGAGGTTTTTGTGACATTGTAGATGTTGAAATAAGTAGTTTTTGTTGTATTTTCTAGGTCTAAAATTAATTAGCAGAAACATATAAAGAAAATGTAGGCAGCCTGCCTCCATCTCTTCTCTCTTGCCCGAATACTTGTTGTAGTCACTGACAGAGAGAGAGAGAGCGATAGAGCCATGGCTACCTCAGCTCCATAGGAAGGACTAATGAGTGACTTAAGTCACTCTCAACAAAAGGTTGAGTCCGGCAGGACTCAAACCCCCGACCGGCAGAGCGCGGCGTAGCCATTAGCTCTAACCAGTCTGTCGTAGAAGTCCGTTAGGAGATATATGGTTTCATTAGTATTTAAACTATTGTATAATACATAAACCATTTAATTGTAATATGGACGAGCAAACATATAACTTGTTAAGGTTTAGTGCGAACGTCATTTCGCACGAAACAAATGAAACAAACATTTGTTTTAAACGGTCGACATTCAATGTCGAATTTAATCTGACGGCGCAAATCATCGCCGAGATCACGGAATGGTCAATTTGGATTTTATGGACGTGGCATGACGTGGCGCCGTGTGGAAGGATGACATTCGGTCGCGAGAATTCCGGAGAATATACCAACGAGTGGAAAAGTGACACGCGTCCACTCAGCAGCCTTGTCGTACACCAACCGTACAGAAAGGACATCGGCCGTAGTACCATTATGTACTTTACAGTAATAGGATTGGTTCGTACTTTAGTAGATAGGGGTTGTGAGAGAGGTTTAGGACTTAGGAAATTTTGGTAGATAGTCACCTCTCTCTAAAGAAAGCTTTGTATAAATTGGCATTTTTGCCGGCTCATAAATTATCAACTGGTTGGCTGTTTTCAGTGATTCTTATTGCTACGCACTCAAGAGAGTCCAAGCAGCATAGGGGTGCAGTCAAACTGTCATTTTGCCTTTCTAGACAGCAATGGTTGTGGCTTGAAGTGGGTAAGTTAAATACTATCAAGAGGCTTCCTGTATTTTGTGGTCGAATGGAGGACACAGAATTTTAGGTTATAAGCCCACCCTCTAGGGTGCCCACCTTTAATGGATATGGGTTCATCTATTGGGAAGCCATGATGATGGGAGCTTTGTGCGAAAAACGATACTGGGGTATCGTTAGTGGACAACTGAAAACGTCCACCTTCGAGAACTCCACCAGGATTTGGAGGAGTAAGGTTTCTTGCAGCAACGGCTGCCTCAGCGGAGGAGGCAGATGATGGGGACAGCAGTGTGTCCGAAAAAGGGAAAGGGAAGGAGACACCTTTCACTCCTATTGCCACAGTACTGGGAGCGGCGACCGTGAAGACCGCGGAGAACGATACTCAAATGTGGGAGGATGTAAACATGGCTGCCAAGAACATTAATCTCAGGCACCTCACTCAAGCTTTTGCAACTCCTTATCTTCACATTTACAAGCCCGAAGATTTGTGGGTCAGTTTGGTGGAGATTTATAGAGCTAGAACTATTCAGTAGCTCCAGTTGGCTGAGCAAAAGCTAGTGAGTTACACTTACAAAGGAGGAAAGATGTTAGATTACTGTAATGATCTTTCTTGTTTGTATATGGAGATGGAAAGTGCCGGGAGGACACGTACAATGAAAATGAAAGTTAACACTCTTATGATGAAATTACCAGATGAGTTCGAGAACATAGTGTATCGAGTACAGGAAATGCCTGATAGTTCATAGAAATGGAACACAGTGGTCAAGATGATACTTGTGAAGGAAAACACAATAGAGATTAGGAGAGGAGGGAAGAGCATTCAAGCTCTAGCAACAGGAGGGGACCGGATGGGGAAGGACACGAAGAAACCTTACAAAGGGGAAAGAGATCATTTTGGGGTGCCAAGGCTCCCAAAGGGTCTTTGTCATTTTTGCAAAAAGTCGGGACATTTCATCGCAGATAGTGTCAAGGTGTCGGAGATGAGGCTCAAAGAGAACCGTGGAGGGGGTTTTTCCGGTCAAACAAATAGTTGTCATGGATGAAGGGAAGTCATTTGACCCCTTCAAACATACAAAGAATATAAGAATCAAATTTGAGTCCGAAAGTGAGGAGAACTCGGTCGTTCCCGAAAAGGACATGATTGAAACCGTGATTGCAGATTCAGGGGAGATCCAAGATACAGGAGACTCACCGCAAACCTCACATACTCTTATGGACTACGAAGAGATAGAAGAAGCGGGACAAGAACCAGCTTCCATGGACAAGGGAGGCGATGAGACAATGAGAAGAAATCCAAGACTTCCATCCATTCCAGCTTCAGAGTTTGAGGGAGGAAGGAGGGCAGCAAAAAGATACTAGAAAAACAAACGGCTTATAAGGTAACTAAGCCATCTCACTCAGATGAGCCTCAGTCTTACTCAGAGGCAGTGAATAGTCCAGAGAAAGAAAGATGTATTAGAGCCATAAATGATGAGATGGCTTCTATCATGGAAGCAAATTCTTGGGAATTAGCGGATTGTCCTCCAGACAGAAAACCTATTGGGTGTAAATGGGTATTTAAACTAAAACTGAAATTAGATAATACCATTGAGAGATATAAGGCTCGATTGGTAGCAAAGGGGTTCACTCAAAAAGAGGGGATTGACTATGAGAAGACATTTGCTCCAGTTGTTCGGTTCCCCTCAGTAAGGATTCTCCTTAGTCTGGCAACAGCGGAAGAAATGGAAATCCACCAGATGGACATTAAGACAGCTTTTCTTAATGGTGAGTTAGAAGAAGAAATTTTAATGAGGCAACCCGAGGGGTTCGTGGAAGAAGGAGAAGAGAGCAAAGTCTAGAGGCTCATAAAATCCTTATATGGACTGAAGCAGGCTCCCCAACAGTGAAATAAGAAACTAGATGAGTTTCTCAACGATGTAGGATATATCCGGATCAGCTCTGACCATTCTATCTATATGTTTGTAGATGAGGATGGTGTCATTTTGATTGCAATTTATGTGGATGATCTGCTTGTGTTGAGTAAGTCTTTGGAGAACATCAATAGGCCGAGGAAAGATCTTAGGGGCAGATTTGATATGAAGGATTTAGGGGAGGCAAAATATATTTTGGGGATCCAAATGGAGAGAGATAAGGGGGAAAAAGATTATTAGACTTACTCAGAAAAAAGAAATAGGTAATATGTTTGAGAAATTCCAGATGGGAAATGCTAACAGTTGTACCACTCTCATGGACTTGAAAAAAGTAAGTTATGGGAGTGTAGAACGATGAGTGATGATCTTAGACAATCAAATGAGTCGAGAGAAGAGAGAGTTTATGAAATCTATCACTTATAGACTGATCGTAGGAAGTTTGATCAACTTTATGAACTGTACCAGGCCGGACATAGCGGCACCAGTTGGAGTACTCAGTAGGAGTTTTAATGATCCTAGGAAGAGAGATTGGGAGGCAGCCAAGAGAGTCATGAGATATCTGGTGGGAACCAGAGAGTTATGGTTGGATTTGGGAGGGGAGCACACTGACATCACTACTTGGAGTGATTCCAGTTATAGGGACGCACCTAGGAGACGATGCACTTCTGGGTATGTGTTGTATGTTGGGGAAGGTGCTTGCTGTTGGAGCAGTAAGCAACAAAATGTGGTTGCTCAATCCACTATGGAGGCTGAGTACATGGCCTCTTGTTCTGCTGTGAAAGAGTTGATGTGGGTCAAGTCCTTGCTGCAAAAACTGGGTTATATGAAAGAGGGAGTGCATGAAGTGTTTTATGATAATCAAGCGGCCATAGCAATTGCAACCAATCGAAAACATCATTTTAACGCTAAACATATGGACATAAGATTAAGTTTTGTAAGAGAAAAAGTTGAGAATAAAATAGTGAATCTTCTATATAGATCTGATGAAGAAATGGTGGCTGACATGATGACCAAACCTGTGCCCTCTCCAAAGTTAAAATATTGTAGGGAAAAATGTGGATTAAAAGAAAAGTTAAAATTAGACTAAAAAATAAGGGGATTGTTGAAATAAGTAGTTTTTGTTGTATTTTCTAGGTCAAAATTAATTAGCGGAAACATATAAAGAAAATGTAGGCAGCCTACCTCCATCTCTTCTCTCTTGCCACCATACTTGTTGTAGTCATTGAAACAGAGAGAGAGCGATAGAGCCATGGCTGCCTCAGCTCCATATGAAGGACTAATGAGTGACTTAAGTCACTCTCAACCAAAGGTTGAGTTCGGCAGGACTCAAACCCCCGACCGGCAGAGCGCGGCGTATCCGTTAGCTCTAACCAGTCTGTCGTAGAAGTCCGTTAGGAGATATATGGTTTCATTAGTATTTAAACAATTGTATAATACAGAAACCATTTAACTATAATATGGACGAGCGAACATATAACTTGTTAAGGTTTAGTGCGAACGTCATTTTGCACGAAACAAATGAAACGAACATTAATTTTAAACGGTCGACATTCAATGTCGAATTTAATCTGACGGCGCACATCATCGCCGAGATCGCGGAATGGTCAATTTGGATTTTATGGACGTGGCATGACGTGGCGCCGCGTGGAAGGATGACATTTGGTCGCGAGAATTCCGGAGAATATACGAACGAGTGGAAAAGTGACACGCGTCCACTCAGCAGCCTTGTCGTACAACAGCCGTACAGAAAAGACATCGGCCGTAGTACCTTTACGTACTTTACAATAATATGATTGGTTCGTACTTCAATAGATAGGGGTTGTGAGAGAGGTTTAGGACATAGGAAATTTTGGTAGATAGTCACCTCTCTCTAAAGAGAACTTTGTATAAATTGGCATTTTTGCCGGCTCATAACTTATCGACTTGTTGGCCGTTTTCAGTGATTCTTTTTGCTACGGACTCAGGGGAGTCTAGGCTGCATAGGGGTGCAATCAAACTGTCATTTTGCCTTTCTGGACAGCAGTGGTTGTGGCTTGAAGTGGGTAAGTTAAATACTATCTAGAGGCATCCTGTATTCTGTGGTCCAACGGAAGACACAGAATTGCAGTAGATGTTTAGGGTTTTGTGACATAGCGCACTCATGCTACCATGTGACGTCATCAATACGTAGATTTTCCGTCATGGCTTCCCTATTTCGTTTTCTTATATTTTATCATTCGATATGCCATCAAACTTAGACCAAAAATATTCAAAAAAAAGAAAAAATATATATCTTTAATTTGATACTATTATTGTTGCATCTCGTGTTCATAAGAGAGAAAGAGGAGTGGTCGAGTGAGAAAGAGAGGGAGAGACGAGGACGGCGAACATTTTTGCAAAGGACCCATGAAGGAAAGTGGAGGTCCGAGAACCCTGCAAATTTTTTTCCGTACATGTTTGTCATTTTCTTATGTGCATGCGCGTGACGAGCAGTGAAAAAAATAGCGTGTACTTTCTTTCGTGCAATTTTTTTCGAAAACGTTTGACGCGTGCAATCCTGTTTTTCTATTCGTTAATAGGGTAGTATTTTGATTAAAATCAGGTCGCGATTTGATTCGAGTGCAAGTGTGAAGATGAGCTGGAAGTGGGTCGCGATGATAATAACGCCAAATTGCCGTACCTTCCAAGTTCCAAGATGACGCAAAATGTACTTGTGTTTTTGCCCATTTTTCATACGGCGTAATATTTTCTTGTTGGAAGTCCCATTTTCTGTGAAAACGACGGAAAAAAACTCGTTCTTTAACACATGGGGACACGCCCTAAATTTTGACAACGATAGACCAATAGTATACCGCCAATCGCTTTTAGCGTAGTGTGCGCTAATTCCGTCCCGCTTTTTTTTATTCTCAAATAGAATTATCCATACTATTTAAAAAAAACCCTAATTCCTAATTAGAGTAAAAGATTTCTTCAAAAATTTCCAAATTCCCAATTAGCGTAAACTACGCTAATTATTCGTATACCTAAAGAAACTTCTACGCTAATAGCGATTAGCAGTACAGTACACCATAGTTGTTCATAGCGATTAGTGCGAACGTTTCAATTGCGACGAATTATACGTAACGAACGCATTGAACCTTTTGAACAAATCGTAAAAAATCGTTAATGAATTTCCTTCCGTACTATTCCATACATGTAAAACAAAAAAATTATACATATAGCGCAGTTTGTAAGTTTTCCGTTAAATGATCGCTAAAATATCATAAATATTTAAATAAATGTCACACTCCATATTGATATTGGATTTCCATCATCAAATGGTATACCTTGAATCGTTATTAGCATATAGAAATTATTAGTGTAAAGAAAAAATTAGCGTCATTCATTATAATTTAGTGCCAGGAGACATGGCAGATTATAGTCCACGTCTTTAAATAGTGTAATTTATTATATTTAAGGTATCAATGTCAAAATTTTGGGGTGCCGATATAGCATACATAGAGCTAATAACGATTCACGGTGTAGCGGAGAATGCGAATTTAATATACGCCACAAAATGTCGCACACTCGGAAGATCGTCTGCAATGTTATATTTTTATCAAAATATTTCCAATATTCCATGGCGTCTTTTTTCAAAAATATTTGAAAAAGACGCCCGTACAATTTTCAAACTTGTCGCGCGAAAATAGTGTGACATTTCCAAAGTCTCTTTTCAGAAATGTCCGTACATTTTCGATGAACTGACGTACAAGTTCCGTGATATTTCTGTTCAGTTCACTAGACAGGAAGTACCAATACCTACGACGTATCTTTTCCTCGAATTCCGTACATATCCGTAAAAAAACGTAAATTTTACGAGAAATATTGTATTTTTCGCGTAAATTGTCCGTTCAGTTTACTGGACAGAAAGTACATCGCGTTTTTTTGCGATTTTTTCAAAAGTCACGCATTATACGCTTCAATCGAAAAAATTGAAAAAATCGCATGATTTGAAAAACTATCCAAAAATAGCATAGTTCAAAAGTAGGCGTTTTTATGGTAGGCCTTTGGTCGACGCCTTTATCGTAAGTTGTGTTATGGGCTTTTCATGTGATCTTCTTAGATCGCTACTTTGATCAGCGACCGTCCAATTGTCCGAATCTGACGTGTAAATAAAAATATTTGGTCCGAATGTTTTAATTGGTCCAATTTTTGGTCCGAATGTTTTAAATGGTCCGAATAGGTCCGAATACAATATGGGTCTAAAGGTCATATTCTATGTTTTGCATACAATAGGCATATTGTATGGGCCTACTTTCACCTACTTTTGAACTATGATTAGGTAGGCAATGACGTCACCATAAGTCACTTCTCAAAAACGACAAAAGATAAAGAATATTCCCATAAGATTCTCTGGAAAAAGGGGCACGCAGTCATTGGTGACCAATGTGGGGAGTTAGAAAAACGATCGCATACATCTAACCGTCCAACATGTTGAAAGGAAAAGGAACGTACAGTTATAGTGACGATGGTAGACATCCGAACACTTATTGGGACCGAAACAAGTTCATCGACAGAGGCTCGTATCGCGGAGCTAATGAGAACATTTTAAATCCAAAAAAAGGGATGCGAAAACCATATAAATACGAAGTATGATTGAGTTGTAAAGATATTGACAGCCATTAGAGGTTAAAGATAAAAGTCAAAAATTTCATACATAAAGCATAACAAACGCTAAACAAAACTACAAACTCAGAACTGCAAGCTACAAAA
Organism: Zygnema cylindricum; assembly: GCA_037447655.1. Lineage (NCBI taxonomy): Eukaryota > Viridiplantae > Streptophyta > Zygnematophyceae > Zygnematales > Zygnemataceae > Zygnema > Zygnema cylindricum. Next base: position 54,824 of record JBBHKE010001734.1, read on the forward strand.
ACAAAAATAGTATCATGTTAACACTAAGCACTCCTCCATACCGTAAAAAGAAAATAAAAAGTGGCTCTCTACTCGAATCTTGAGACTACGCGATGGTAAATATCATATTCACAAATATCATTTGTATGCACCAAGTGCTCAATAAGTCTTGAAGTACGGAACCATCATTTGTCATCGCGAGTTGTTGAAAAATAACAAAATCTTGGACACGTTGAGGGGTGGGAAAGAAGCATTGGCATGTAGATTGAAAGTGGGGGAAAGTTGTCAATTCCAATACTTCAAAAGATAGGAAAGCATAATCAGGTAACAAGTTGTCGAAAGACGAGTCCAAGGTTAGGAAGACCTTCAAATCAACTAGTATGAAGAGAAAAAAAGAGTGGGTGAGAAAGAGAAAGAAAGAGAGGAAGCCACGACGCTTGCCCATAAGGCTACATGGGATCTCATGGTGTATATAAACTTTATCGCCTTTAGTTTTTTCCCCTCTAGAAAATAATAGTAGATCCACGTAGGGGCCACAAATTTTTAGTTCGATAATCTAGCGAGATTTTTTGGGAATTGTCATGCTTGTCTATATACCCATTCGCCCCGATCTACATTCATTATATCACGAACCCGATATCGTGTGTTGTTGTTCGCATCCCACTATAATAGCTGAGGAGCAAATGCACGCCCTGCTTGTCTATACACTGACCACAAATAGGGCTTGCAATAGAGCGGTGGGTGTCGTAAGTTGAGGCGTGTGTGAGTCGTGTAGGAGATTAAGTAGAAGATAAATAAAGCGAGCCAAATGTTGGTGTTTCGATATGTTAAGCTCTAACCCTTTCATTAAACAAGGAAAAAATTGATAAGGTGTTTCAATCGAAGGGGAGAACCCACTGAGGTTCTTAAATCAACAGTCGCTACCTTTTTAATGACATGTTGTTGTAACCGAAGGTTGGTTTATGTTGGTGGCATAAGAGAACAAATGAACTTGGTAATCATCCTCAACCAATAGACGGAAACAGTAACACAATACTAATTGTTTTAAAAGTTACAACAAAAATGTAGACTTAACATGCCACGTTAGCCAAAGTACAAATGTCGCTCATAAGAAAAGTCGAACTCTCTCGTTAACTTTTTGATGGTATGATAGTCGTATCACTTTAACCAAAACCCCTGAGAAAAGAATGGTAAATCAACTTCTCTTTGACATAATAGTTAGAGTAAGGATAAAATATACCATGGTCGGATCCCTCTTATGTGATGTTTAAAAAGCCTTTTCGGGGGGGTTGCCACTTCGGGATTCGGTTGGTACTCGCCAACGTGACGTGATACAATCTCTTTTATTTGCTATATATTCACAACGACCTTTATATAACGATTTATCATTGTTCCAAGTTTCTTCTACGCTTATGTTGACGACGATAATTTTGTTTCATGATATTTTCAAACAACTTTTCATGATAGGAGTTTGCGTGAATTCCAATATGTGTCGTTTGGTGCCTTCAAATGCACCTCTCTTATTGAAATTTCAAATTTTGCCGTATAAAAAACACCAAGGCCATATTGCAACCTTTGCTTTTGTGAACGAGTTTTTTAAATATGTTTCACTAGTTGTCCTTGTGAACACGTTTTGGAATTTCACAATTCACAAGTAGCATTCGTTATATTAGTTTGTTGTTATATCGATGTAAAAAATGCGAACAACACAAAAAAAATGGTGGATTAAAGAAGCAATAGGTCAAAGCTTATCGAATATGACATTATAATCTACGATGTTGAAAGTATTTGCAGTGTCAGCTTAGAGAACCACCAAATTCGTGCGCAATTCATAAAAAATGTTGTAACTTGTAAAAAACCGACTCACAACATTCCCATATTTACAAATGTTGAGTGATGCGGGGAAAAATTATTATTAAAGTCCATTGAAGTTGTGAACACCTTGATCTAGCTACAACACGATGTAATACTTCTCACGTAATTATAGGACGATCACCTACGACATGCTTCAGTATTATAGGAAGGTGGAATCCTCGCAAGTGACTTTATAGTGAGAGGCACATGTCCACGACTCGAAGCCATGGAAGAAATTTTTAGAATTAGTGAGGAAAACAATGTCATAGAAAATCAAGTTGATGCGAATGTCACAAAATATAAAATGTGCACAATGTCACGACAAATATGACTTTTTTAGCGGGATGACATCACATAACGTCCATATAAGTTAGTACTGGAAAAAACGACTTACGTTTTCGAGCACTAGGACACCCAAAAATAGTTTTGAGAGTCTTCACGACAAAGTCAAGTTTTATCTTTGAGTTACGGTTACACAACCTTATACTCTCACTTTAGTTGATAGTTATCGACAATGCCCCGCGGATTCAAAGGGGTGCGCCCATATTTTTTCCTTATGAAAAAAATATAAGTGTTTTTCTTTTATTGGTTTCCTGCAACAAGCAAAAAAAAAATCTCATCCCCTACAAAAAATGTGCAAAAGCCATAATATGATTTACGTCATTTTGAGGCTATAATTGTACTCCAATTTGGTGTTTTTCTCCTTTCAACATGGTGCCTTGTCATACCGGCTCAAAACTTCAACTGAAATCGACTATGGAGTCGATTTTAGCGAAACTAACACTTGAAAAACACAAAAAAAAAACGTTTTCCCGCGTGCCACATGTAGCTGAACGTTTTTGCACAATTAGTGTGGACGTTAGTTTTTTCCTACCCGTCACGCGCATATAAGGAAAAAAATTTACGCAGGCATACGACATGATGCGTATGCTTGTTAAGTGTTAACAGTAGTGTTGTGTATTGACAAGAAAATTATCGCGATAACAACGATAACAATAGTTATCGGTTATCGAATTGTTAAGGGTCTTCATTTATCGCTCCGAGACCAACAAATTCCTTATCGACGATAAATGGAAAAAAGATAGTATGCTATATAATAGTACTTTATAATATATTGCATTATATTTTTCACGGTATATAGCGTGGCATGTCACGTGTAACAACCTGCTCCGTACTCCGTGTAACGTAATAACGACAGTTTAGTACGACATAATAAACCGTACAATTGTACGGTACGAACCGTATAATTATCACCAATAGTTATCGATACCTGTCATCGCGATAAAAAACCAATTTTTTATCGGCGATAACACCAGTGTCGATACATCGTGCCAATATATCGATAATCGCCAAGCGAAAAAAAGGTACATATCGATTATCGGCAAAACCTTGCCGATACACAACACTACACCGCTCGTTGTTATTAGCGTTACAGATTTATTAGTGTTCATGTGAAATCATAATTAACAGTACTAATTTAGTGCTAGGAGACGTGGCAGATTGTAGTCCACGCCCTTAAATAATGTTGTTAACTCTATTTTGTGATTTCTGGTCAAAAAAAGTCGTGACCGAATTAGTGTTATCAACACTAATAACGATTAGCGATGTAGTTAACAGTTCGGATGCTTGTACACATCAGAACGTCATACGCCATCATTCCTTGATGATATCATCGTCATTTTCGTACTCTTCAAATGTTTCATACTTTTTACTGGAAGCGTTCGAAACTTCGAACCATTGCAAGTTTGCAACCGTAACTTTCTTCTGACAGTTTTGAGTTCGAACATTTCTATCTACAGTACAGTAAAGTACTGTACTGTACCATATATTACTGTACATTAGAGTACGGTACGGTACAATACAATACTGTACCGTCGTCACAGACTCGGATCAAGAAAGGAGAATCAAGCCAAGTGAAAAAAAGTGGCAAGGATCCATAAAGATAAAGAAGACGAAGAAGAAGATAAATAGTTTTGCTTTTGGATTGCCGTCGTGTTCTTTCTTTTTTTTTTTTTTTTTTTTCGTTGGAGCTTTCCAAGCATCTAAGCGCCATGTCCCCTCAGGCAACTCCATCTCCTGGGAAGAAGCTGGAGCAATACAAAGTAACTGAGCTAAAAGATGAACTAAGGCGGAGGGGTTTGCCTTTAAGTGGCATAAAAAAAGAGTTAATTGAACGGCTCAGATTACACATAAATGCACAGGAATCTGCAGACAGAACTAGAAGTAGTGGAGATAATTCTTTCCAAGCTCAAAGTCCAACAGGATCTTTTCACCTCTCTTCTCCAACTATTCCTACTTCACCAGATTATACTGCAACCTCACCAAGCTTTCCTCCAACTTTGCCTGACTCGAGCACTTCCGTACAACTGAATTTCAGCTCTATGGTGCCAGATTCTTCTCCGGTATCTCCTGGTCGTGTCCCTCCTCCAGTTTTACCAAATCCTGTACTGCCAGCTGGACTTGCTTCTGTTGTCCCATCTCCTGTTGTGAATCCATCTTCTGTTTCTAATACTGCACCTGGTTCTAATATTACTACTCCCTCTGAGGTTTCCGAGACCGGAGTAACAAAAATTAACGGCGACAGTATTCAACATAGAACGGAGCAAATAATCAGTTCACAGTTGTTGCCATCTCAGGCAGAAGAGACAAAAGCTTATTCAGAAGCGGCATCCAAATACTTGGATGCATGTAAAGAGGCCCCTATTATATCCATGTCTGATATTACCATGAATCCAGAAGAGAGAGAGGTAGAGAGGGTGGTAGAGAGAGAGGTGAAGACTGAAAAACCTATCTCTCATCCTGAGTCCATGGATACAGATGTCGAATCGAACCGTCTTACTTCTCCTCCTCCTCCTCTTATTGAACCAATATCGGAGGAAGGAAAATCTCAGACAGACTCTCAAAGTTTAAAACCATCTGTATCGGAGCCCCCTGCGATAGAGCCAGAAGTAGAAGGAGAAAACCCTAATTTAACAAATGTTGTTGTATCTCCGTCTGAGCCTTCCGTTGTTACAGGAGATAATTTACCCGAGGGGGAAATTGCTGTCCCTGTCCCCCTGAGAGGTGTGGAGGAGGAGAATGGATTGCCGAATTTGAAGCCTTCTGTAGAAACAGAGATGAACCCTAACCCTAATTCCCAGACTCCCACACTGCCACAACCTGAGTCTGAGCCCACTGTCACGTCACACGCTGAGTCTGGGATGGAGGTTGAGGGAAACCCTAATGCAGAGGCGGAGCAGGGTGTAGAATTGCAGAAGAAGGGACCAGAGTTTGGAGATGGCATAGTATCGTTTCCTGAGACTGTTGTTGTGGAGTCAGTGACAACCTCAGGAGCCATAAAATCAGAGGAAAATCTAGAGGAAAAATCAGAGGAAAAACCAGAGGAAAAATCAGAGGAAAAATCAGAGGATAAATCAGAGGTGAAATCAAAGCTGGACTCGGAGAATCAGACCGAGGCTGAGAATAGAAATGTGATTGGTGCTCAAACCGAGTTAAAGAAGTCAGAAAATCCCGTTGTAGGGGCCACAGAGGAGGAAAAAAAACCAAGTTCTAATCAAGAGCAACTGTATTCAGAGCCTGTGATGCAAGATACTGTGATGGTGACAGGAGAGAGCAACGATGAGAGGGAAGGGGAAGAAGTCAAAGTAAGCGACAAAAGAGAAGCTGTTGAGGATACAGTCATCAGCAAGTCGCCGGAGGAGCCTCAGCATTCCACAGTATTATTGTCCGAGTCAGCTGGAATACCTCAAGTTGAGCTCGAAAATGTTTCAAGTACTGGAGTTACTGCCCTTACTAAACCCTCTGAACTCCCTGAACTCTCTGAACCTCCTTTGGCTGTACAAGCTGTTTCCGAGGTCTCTGAGGCTCATACTACACCCGCTTTTACTGAACCCAATTCTACTGAACCCTCGTTGGGGTTACAAACTGTTTCGAAGGTACATGATTCTCATTTGCCAGAGGATGAGACAATGGCCGAGGCGGTGGACGATGGAGAGGTGGTGCCTACCTCTCAACAGGACCAAACGACAGTTTTGCAGGAAAAACAAACGCTGGAAATAGAACCTATTGCTAGTGGTGGTAATGCTGATACTGTATTTAGTGGTGGTGGTGGTGTTGATGGTGGTAATGTAATTCCTCCTGAGAAAGGAAATGATAGTAAGTTGGTGGAGACGAGGAACGAAATGGAGGTGGAGAACACCGACGGAGGGCTTCTGGTACAACTTGAGGCACCGGAATTAGAGTTGTACGATGTGGAAGAAACAGAAGTACTAAAAGGGAAGGAGAAGGAGAAGGGAGAATGGCAAGGAGGACTTGGTGGGAAGAGACGGCGAGCAGATACACAGACTGGTATGGTATTGTCGGACGTAATCTTACCCAGCCAGTATTATTGTTGAGCCCTTTCTTTGTTTGGGTTTTTAAAGTTTTTTAGGGTTTTTAATGGTTTCTCAGGGTTTTTGAGGTTTTAGTAGGAATTTTAAGGGTTTTTTTGGTTTCCTGATTTCAAATGTGGTCTAATCTAGCTGCAATTGTCTAAATATCGTCGCCGTTTATGTCTCAGAAAGGTTTTTTTTTTTGACAGGGAGGGAGGGAGGGAGGGAGGGAAAGTGAGTGAGCTGACTATTCTTCATATGATTCAATTGCAACTACTTTCTTCACAATGGACAACACTGTCTATTGCTATTAGAGTTCGTGAATTATTAGCGTTAGCACTTTATTAAAATCAGCTACACTAAATAATGTTTTCTAACGTGGCTTATTGTGTGACATTACATTTAGTGTTGTTAACACTGATTTATGATTTCGGGTCAAAAAAACACTACGTTGATTCTAATAGCGATAGGCGGTGTGCTGGTATAGAACCATAACAAAATTATTTGCTGGTTACTATATTAAAATAGAGGTTTTTGTGTAGTTTCCATCATTGTTTCTTAATTATTGTGAATGAGTGAATGGGCATATTCTTACTTACATTTTTAAGTCATGTTTTGGTCTCGTCATCCGTCACAAAAACATGACCAGAAAAATGGGAGTAAGGATCTGCCTTAGTCTGCGCAAAATTTAGGAGCTTCAGTAGCTGCCTTGCATGGCATTTTAGGGTTTTCTAGGCTGTTTATGGTTTTTAATTGTCCTTTATGGTCTGTTCATGTCCTTCAGCTTTTAAGGCTCAGTGTGAATCATGCCGTTGCCCATAGCCCATAGCCACACTGCTGTCGCTATTACTGTTGAAAAAACTAATTGGATCGTGACTTTTTTTGGTAAGGTATCAGTGTTAAAAACCTTATTTAAGGGATTGTACTGAAACCGGCCATTTCTCCCTAATTGAAAATACTATCACTACCTAGTAATAATAAAATGAATGCTAATGCTGCTTGTAATATATAATCACTACTGATAATACTGCTACTAATCATACCTCTCGTCCTCATGTTACTATTTTACCCGTGTTTACTAGGTTTTATTGTATTTTATTGCCGCTGTGAATTGTTGTTAGAGTTAAGAAATTATTATCGTGGTTGTGTTATTAATAATTCAGTTCCAAATGATGTGGCTGATTGTGAACCGTTTAAAGAATCCGCGTTAGAAAAAGCAATGAGTGTCATTGAGACAGTTTTAAGTTCAAAGTGTAGAATTTAGTGGCACAGATATAGTATCCTGTTGTTTTTTTTTTTTTTTTTTTTTTTGTTTTTTTTTTTCTTTTTTTTTTTTTTTTTTTTTTTTTTTTTTTTTTTTTTTTTTTTGTCTTTAGTTTCCTGTAGTTTTTTTTCCTCTTCTGTAAGAATGATACACGGTGTAACCAACCAAAGTTGGGTGAGATGCTCCACACCACCCAACTTATAGCAAAAAATTAGATACCCAATTATCTATAATTAATTAATTAAATAATTATTTTCTTCTTTTTATTTTATTTTTTGTTTTTCAATGCAGAGGTCCAGAAGGAGGACCGGGACCATGAGATCGGCAAACGACAGCGTCGCTGGAATTCAGGAAATAGTGTGGGAGTGGAAACCTCTGGGGGAAGTTTTCCCCCACAGAGTCCCTCTAGGAAAACTCCGATCTCTCGTGGAGAAACCACGGCTAAAGCAGCCAACGGACTGGTCGCACACAAAGAGCGAATTGGTGGGTATTTTGCCTTTTTCTCGATTACTTCTCGTTTTGTGTGTTTGTGTCGTTTTATTTTCTTGGTTGCTTTGTTTGTTCTTCAGATGATTGTGACTTTGTCTTGTCTGTTCCTGAAAACTTGTTTAACTAGTGTTTGTTTTGCTGTTTGAGGAAACTTGCTAAAATATATTGTCTCTTTTGTTCTTGAAAACGTGTTCAAATACTTTCTGTTTTGTTGTTCCCGAAAACTTATTGGAATACTTATGTTTTGAAATAATTTGTCTGTTTTGAACAGTTCCCCCTGCGCGTGAGCCAGCAACAGCATCGGTGCGAGTAGACAATCTCCTTCGACCCTTCGCTACAAAGCATCTCCAGGAGCTTGTGGGACGGAGCGGAAAAGTGGAGCATTTTTGGATCGACGCCATCAAGACACACTGTTATGTGACAGTATGTTTCTCTGGCAATGGGATACTCCGTGAATTGTTATTATCATTGAGATGTTTTTAGCGTCTGGATGTTTTTGGCGAGGGGTTTATATTATTGCTATTGGTTATAATTTAGGTCCGAGCGGCGTAGACGACTTTGAAACGTGTACTTTGCTACACCGCTCATCGCTATTTGTGTTAAAGTTTTTTTGCCACTTAAAACAGCTTTTCTTTGTGAACACTTGTCGGATTGTCAATCCGATGGTTGCTATTAGAAGGCAAGATTTTCACCTTCCTATTGGCTGTCTCCAATTGACAATCCGATAAATGATGCACGGAGAAAATCTGTTTTTAGTGGTGAAATTTTTTTATCACTAATAACGACGAGCGGTGTAGCATTAAGGCTGTGTGCCCATGTGCCATAAAATGGAACCTGCAACGAGAAAATCTTACGCCGTACGAAAAATGTGTGAAAACCAAAGTACATTTTGCGTAACCTTGAAACTTGAATGTACTCCAATTTGGTGTTGTTATCTTTTCGACCTACTGCCACGTCATGCCAGCTCATCTTCAAACTCCTAACTCCTGGCAAGTCGATTTTATTAAAAGTAAAAGTTGAGCGACGAATAGAAAAACGTGCCGCACGCGTCACACGTCTTTGAAATTTTTTGCACAAGGGAGAGTACACGCTATTTTTTCCCCTGCTCGTCACGCGCATGTATGTAGAAAAATGACGAGACCTCCACTTCCATTCATGGGTCCTTTGCAAAAGTTTACGTTGTCCTCTTCTTTCCCCCTCCTCTAACCTTCTACCGCTCCTCTCTCCCTTTTCTCTAAATGAAATACAACAGCAATGATATGAAATGAAAGTGTTTTCTTTTCTTTTGTTTGAATTCCTTTGGTCGTAGTTTGATGGCCTATCGAGTGATGAAAGATAAAAAAAAAGAAATCGGGAGGCCATGGCGGAAAGTTTTGCTACTAACGACGTCACAAGTGAGCATGACTTCGCAATGTCACAAAACCCAAAATATCTACAATGTCACAAAAAAGTCGATGTCTGCAACCGTCGCTGTTTTTGTAAATGCCACCAATTTTTGGAAGTTTCGTAGTCGTCTTCATTCATCACAAGTTGGACCCACGTCTACAACCATCACATTTCAAAGTTACGATTTCGTTCTTGGACATAGGAACACTCTGAAAAGTACTACATAGAGTCTTCGCTAAAATCCGAAGTCTCATTCCAAAGTTTCGGCTTCATGGGCACACAGCCTACGAAAGAAACAATTAGTATTATTAACATTATTTTGTGTTCAAGAGCCAATAAAAACCTCCTCCATATTAGTGTAATTAACGCTAGTAACCATTCACGGTGTAGTTTATTGGATAACTATGTAGGTCTCCCAGTGCGATAGAGTAAAAGAAAAAGAGAGGAGACTAGGGGATTGAGACTACGATAATAGCTTCGCACTGACGGAAGTACACTGATGATTCCACAGAGATAAAATCTAAAAAAATGTAAAGAACTATACATGGTTCAAAAGGAGAGGTCTTGGACTACTGGCCATACTTTAGCTGTGCGAGGACGTGGAAGGCGGTTAAATGTAGTAACGGTGTGGGAAAATTTTGTTAAACATAGTTAAACACAAACAAATAATAAGATATATTTGGCACAGTTAAACTACATGTCACTCTGACATGTCATAGAGACCTGTGATGGGCGCAGGTGAAATGTCTATTGACATATCTGTATCGTTTTAGCATATGACCATGGGGAAGGAGGAATATAGCTCTAAAACTCGTACCAGAAGCACTGAAAGCAAACTTTTAAATACTGCGCCAAAACTCTTGCTGTAGTCAGAGAAGAGCCACTGTGATATTATTTCTGCAGAATACTAAATTTGAGTATGTGGCTTTGTGCTTCTCTCTCTCTCTCTCTCTCTCCTCTCTCTCTCCCTTTCTCCCCCCCCCCTCTCTCTCTCTCTCTCTCTTTCTTTTTCTCTCACTCCCTCCCTTTCTCTCTGATTCCTCTCTCCTTCTCTCCTTCTATGTCCAGTATTCAAGTGTGGAGGAGGCTACTGCGGCTCGACAGGCTTTGTACAATCTGCAGTGGCCGGAACAGGGCGGCAAACTATTGACGGTGTGCTATGTACCGGATGAGGAGGTAGCAACCAAAAAGGCGGAAACTGATGGTCAAGGAGACCGACTCTCTTTACAAGCTTTGCCTCCCGCTCCTCCATTGGCTCCCTCAGCGTCTGGTCAACTTGCGACTTCAAACAACCTTCCTCCGCCTCCTCCACCTCCTTCTCGACGAGTTCTCGGTATGTTTTATTGAGTTTGTCGTTTCGTTGGACGTTTGTTTATCCGACTTGTTTGTTCGATTTGTTTATTCGATTTGTTTATTCGATTTGTCTATTCGATTTGTTGATTCGATTTGTTCATTTTTCTTCTGTTTTTGGTGTTCGAGGACGTTTTGAGTGCTATGGCTTGTTTGAAAGAGGAGAGGAGAAGAGAAGAGAGGAGAGGAGAAGTGAAGAGAGAAGAGGAGAAGAGAAAAGAGGAGAGGAGAAGAAAAGAGAGAAGAGGAGAAGAAAAGAGAGGAGAGGAGGAGAGAGAAGAGAAGAAAAGGCGTAAAACGAGTGCGGAGTTGATTCTGGTAGGGACATTTTGGCCTTAAAATAGAGTGGAGCTCATAGTGTGTCTGAGACTGTCGTTGGAGGGAAACAGACGAGGAGCCGGCCTTGCCTACTTTGGATGACCTATTCAGAAAAACGAAAGTACGGCCCGAAATTTATTATCTTCCTTTGACCGAGGAGCAGGTGAAGGCAAAACTGTCCGTGGAACAGAGACCAACAACGGTGAAATCTCGAGGCTAAAATTAAAAGAATATAATGGTACGGCCGGATGTGGTTTCACATGTTAGGGTTTTCAATAGTAGTAATACTGACTGAAACGTGCCGTTTGCTTTTTTCTCTTGTGCCCTATTTGTCTGTAACGGGGTCTCTGTCATTTTCTTTTTGTTTTTTAGGGTTCATGCACGTGGACAGGTTAGTGTAACTTTGTTAACCCTAAAAAAGCCCTAAAAACCATTTCTTTCAGACAGTGAAGACGTTTTCCATGGTATTGCTCGGTGATTTGTCGGGGCTTTTCTATGCAGTTTTGACAACTGTAATCCAACTGATCCAACAGTTTCTGCAACGGACAATTTTTACGACTGACAGTTTTTAAGATATCCCAGTTTTTACTCTCTCTCTCTCTCTCTCTCTCTCTCTCTCTCTCTCTCTCTCTCTCACACTTTCTCTTTCTCGTCCCTCTCTTTCTCTCTCTCTCGTCCCTCTTTCTCTCAGACAGTTTTTACAATCGAGTATTTACAATCTGACAGTTTTTACGGCTGACAGGGGTTCTTTGTCATCTTTGCGTTAGTGGTCTGTTTGTCGCGTTCCATGCAAACGTTTTTTGCAAGTGCTTTCCTTTTTCCCCTTAGTCTATTTGAATAGATTTCTGTGAGAGAGGTAATGTTTACGATTACGAGTCTGTTTTGTCGAAAGTTGGAGGGAAAGCACTACTGCTCGTATTTAGAGTGGTAACCCTAAAAAACCCTAAAAACCCCAAAAAACCCAAAAAAACCCTAACAATTGGCAGTGGTAAAAACCACAATGCTGTTCAATTCAAGAACCTGTGTTGGTTCAAAAAGCTTTTGGGATTTATGAAACTGAAATAAACCCTTTTTTTCCTCTTTCATATGTTTTACATTATGTTGTTAAAGACCTTTGTGTGGTTTTGCAATCATTAGTACAAATGTGCGAAAGTAATTGGAAACGCTGTATGTGGTTTTCCCATAATATATTTGTTTTATACCTTAAAAAACTGTAAAATACCTTGAAATACTGTAAAATACTGTAAATAACTGTAAAATGCCACAAATACTGTAAAATATTGTAAAAAACCGCATGTAGACTTATTTCCGCTCTGGATGATTTTTGTTGTTTATTTGTTCTGTGATTGTCCATTTGTAGTCTTCAAATGTTTGTTTTTTATGCTGTTTGATGAGATTGGTGTTTCACATGTATTTTTGTACTGTGGTATTTTTGTACCTTTGTTAAAAAGTATGGCTGTATACTTTTCATTTGTTATGATAAAATACAGTATGCACATTTTTCCCTTTGTGATGAATGCGGTTTACAGTTAGAGACTCTCTCTCTATATACGTATTTGAAAATCTCAGGTCGTCTTTCTTGACAAAATAGTTGTTCTATTGTCATCGACATAGTTAGGGAAACTTTACTTTTCATAGCTTTTTATCAAAGGTTCGTAAATTTTGTTTTCAGGACTTTTGCCGTTCTTTACCGGCTATTGGTATTATTTTCAGTGTTCAATCTTCATGTAGTGGAATCATCAAAAGATAAGTCCGAGATTATATGGAGAAAAATATAACAATATTATGAATGATGAAATTAAAAATAAAAAACTATTACAAGTAACAAAAAATATGATATTAAAGCATCGATTCGATAAGCCAATAGTTTGGAACAGAGAATTACACACGGTCGACAGCTGAAAATGTTACTTGATACTTGAAAAACAGTGAAAACATTATATATATATATTGCAAAGAAGATCACAAGGTAAACGTCTAATAGTCCAATTAGTAAAAAAAATGAACTAAAAAGGAAAGAATGAAATGAACAAAATGATCATGTATGCGTTCATCAATGGTAATAGGGTAAATAGTGATAATTTATGATATTAATATGGCATGACCCACATATATATAACTGTTATTGGTATTGTAATCTGGATAAGAGAGTCACATGTTTGCATTCCAATCAAATGGAAGCGCATATTCCTATCGTATATTCCTGTCAAATTAGAAACCTCGATTCTTCATGTTGGAATCAAATTCATACCAGTAATGACAAAGCCACACAACTCTATTAAGAAAACGTGATGGTAAACCATGAGTTCATGGGAATCTCTATACAAAAAAAGATAGACCTTTGGTCGCCGTTTTGGAAACCTTTAGATAGCCGTTTGTCTGTCCGTCCGCGTGACCCTGAAAGGCATTTCCTTTGGGCCACATCAGCAACCACAGCGGGACCACGTCAGCAAGACCACGACAACGACCACGACCGCGACCGTGACGACCACAACCGCAACAACTACAGCGACAGCGAACATGACAGAGACCACGACCGCGTCGACACCGATACCGACGGGCATTCAAATTTTGGTCATCGTCCTAAAGACATTTAAATAGGCGTTTGTCTGTTCGTCCGCACGTTGTCCGTCTGAAGTACGCAAGCGTATGCATGACAGGACATCTCGACAGTGACCAAGATAGTGACCACAACAGCAACCACGGCCACGACCACGACCACGACCAGAACCACGACCACACAGACATGGTAACTTTTAAAGTAGGCGCGGTTAGCCAGAAGTGGCGCAGAGATTGAACATGTCCCGTGTTAAGGTAGGGTCAGTCTGAGAGAGTGGCGCAAATGGTGTACTCGGGTTGTACATGTCCCGTTTTAAAGTAGGAGCATACAAAACGCACGACCAGCCAAGGAAAAGGTATGGGTGTTCGTTTTTAGAACATGCATGATAAATGGGCATGATAATCGGGCATGATAAACAAGACATTGTCCATGCACGTGTGACGTGCGTTGATTTACTTGTCAAAGGAGACAAAAAACAATATCCGGTCTGTTTTCGCAAATTCCGGTTGCTCCGAAGAAGTTTGAAAAGGACGCCCCATTAAACGTGGATGGGAGAAAGGATCCTAGCAATCCAAGTCGAAGAACTTGACTTTGTTAAAAAGCGCGATGGAAAACCATATGAGTCCAAGGGAACAAAAGGAAGAAGCAAAGTTAAAATTGAAAAACTACATGTGGAGGGAATAAAACAAAAGCAAAGGTAGCGAACATACAAAAAAATGGGAGGGAAAATAAAAACACCCAAAGAAGCAATAAACACCGAATGAAACACCTAAGGAAAAATACAATAGAATGCGAAAATGAAAATGACTAAACAAACCTCAGCATAACTAAAAATCTATGAAAAGCAACAACGTAATTCCCCAAATTCCGGAGGAGCACGGGGAGGAAGTTCCGGAACAGTGCAATCATAACCGCAATAGACGATCGAAGGAGGATAGAAGCTTGCACTTGTTGTAGGGCCATAGATAAACGGCGACGATAAAAGAAGTAAAGACTGAAACCGGAGAACTCCTAGGTCACCGACGCTCAAATGAGTGCCGACCAAAAGCACGGAGAAACTCATTCAAAGCCACACCCAAACAACAAAATATCTCGACCGCCATCGGAATAAAGCCATCCATAGCATCGCCGTGGGTATAAGCACCCTCCTTCTTCCGAGTCGCATCAAAAGGTCGAGTTGCATGATTAACGACTGTATATGGCGTGAGGTTCTCCAAAACAATGTCACCAAATAAGCCACGTACACCATTGAGTAGAAAAATATCAATCCGACGCGAAGGAATAACGTTAAAAAAACCTCCGAACAAACAAAAAATCCCTCCTCGGAAGCGGTAATCGCGATGGTGTAACGAACCGTGTCGTGCACCTGAACAACAAAGCAAATGGATGCCATCTAGCTCAAAAACATGGTCACACGAGCAAATAAGAGAGTCAAGCATAGGGGGATGAGGGAGAAAAGCCGAAACCCGAGGCCGTGATGAATTGAGCAGGCGTGAAACGGAGGGTGGATAAAATGGGTGTAGGCAACAACCAAGCTCTAGAACTAGGTCCACCACGAGAGAGAAAGCGTGCAAATGAAGAATCGGAAGGACGCGCCTCGAGAAGCTCGACCTTAATGGCGGCGACAACCTGATCTGATTTGGATTCCTAGACACGCGCAACTGATGTCGTAACAAGAGTGGAAAGAACTGCAAGTCTGCCATGCCACATCAGTAAACATGAAGTACCCAAAATGGACAGTGGAAGGCAAACACACCCTCCGAAACACGAGGGACAACCGTAGCAAGAAAAGGAGCGTCCCCAACCAAAAAACGATAAGCAAGAGTGGAGGCAACAAGGCTCCAACTTCCTTAAATAAGCACCAGGAGCAACACATGCCATCGATAGTAAACCCAAATAGCCCGCGGAGACCGAAAGAGTGGCGTGAAAGGCGGGTTGTAGGAAACAACCCGCAATCAAAGCCTCCCCGACCTAACAAAGTGTGAAGGACGTCCATGCGGATATCATCAAAGGCAAAAAGGGAGGAGACAAAAGATGGGGTGGGAGGGAATGTGCAAGTAAGGTAGGAGGGGTCGTAGGGGAAACAGCGTGTCAAAAGAGTAAAAGCCACCTGTGGATCAAAAAGGTTGAGAAGGTCATCCACATAAAACAAATATGTATGGTGAGCAGAATCAAGAAATTCGGTCACGAAAGAAACCTAACCAAGCAGGCAACTTAATACATAAATGCCCTTGGATGGAAGAGACTGAATACCAAGTGGGGGAGTAGGAGGAATGGCACGAGGAGACCAAACAACTCACTTCCAGGGCTGGATAAAAAGATTGAGCCGAGCGAGCCGTGAAAAAGTTTTAGGACAGTATGACTTGGTCCAAAGGGCCAATAACATGGGTATCGTCCGCAACTAAAGGGTAAAGGCAAGAGGGGAAAGCGGCCGCGGCCGCGGAAGCGCAGAAGGGCTCGATAATGAGCAAAGGCAAACAGACGGCCTCTGAGAGGATCGCCTTGACGAGTGCCGGACTTAGAAGAAAGCGAGACCAAATCACCATCAGAGGAAAAAGAAAGGTTGTTGCTCAAAGAATAAAAGGCCCTAATAAAAGCAAATATCTGGATAATCGGAGAAGGTACAACCATCACCTCCAAAAAAAATTGCAATCCAATCCACCACATTAAATGCACTAGAAACATCAACCTTAAGGAATGACCAATCCAAATGGACACCCAACAAGGCTCGTATCCCATGAACCATGGCCTCACATCCCCCACAGGTTGCCGGTCCAAACTCGTGAGGAAAAAACAATAAATGAGGCAGGCTGGAGCTCGATGCAAATGGCACGGGCCACCAGTCGGTACAATACATTAGGCCAATCCCACATTGGGTTTGGTGACAAGCAAGGTGCATACCAAACACACTATCAAAAACCCTCTTAAAACCTTTTTTTCGGATATTGCAGTATCTTTTCTACTTACTGTTCTGATGGGCTCAGATTACCAGCGTTTCTTTGGCAGTAGCTTGATTACTGTGAGTGAGAGAACTAAGATGCCATTTTAGTGATTTTTTTTATATATCCGATTCCACACAAAAAGCATTCGATATTTAATCGTTTTCTCAATAAGCTTAATCTGAACAACTTTTCCTCCACAAGATGACAACGCAAAAAATGTCCTGGAATGTACCCCAAGGACATCCGTTCACACCCCAAGATCACCCATTTCATTTCAAAAAAACATCTCAAACGTTCAAGAATAATAAACCAAACCTTCATCCCAACAATCACTACAAATCTAGCCGAGATGAATCCTCAATCACACAAAAAAGTAGAAAAAAATGAAAGACAAAAAGGTAAATACAAAAAAGAGAGTGAGTGAAACACGAGAGCATGACACAAGACATCCAAACAATTACCAGGCTTAATAGGCCGAAAATAAAACCATGCGAAGAAAAGGGAAAATTACTTCAGAAAGTCACAAAGGCAAACATATTTATCAATGCACATTCACTACACCGTGAATCGTTATTAGCGTCAAGGTTTTTTTCGCCACTTAAAACATGTTTTCTCCGTACACACTTGTCGGATTGTGGATCTGACGGTTGCGATTGAAAGGTAACATTCTCAGCTTCCAACTGGCGGTCTCAAATTGACAATCCGACAAGTGTGTACGGAGAAAAGATGTTTTAACTGGCGAAAAAAACCTTGACGCTAATAACGATTCGCGGTGAAGTTGTTACACCATCGCCACCGTTTTGCGAACATAATACAAACAAAAACCTTTGGGACATTAAAACCTTTTGAAATACACCAAAGAGGAAGAGAAAGAGATAGAGAAAAAGAGAACAAAAAAGTGACAAAAGGACATGCATTTAACGACCTACCAAAAACTTTTTTCTTTGTTCTTTGTCCTACTACAGACAATTTTTACGAGGATTATACGGTGATAAAGGTGTATTTTGACCTTGGTTAAGAAAACTTTTGACCTACCAACAGTTTTTTTTCGTTTAAAACTTCTTATCGAATTTACGTAAAACTGATTCAGAAACAAAACACCAAAACTACACAAAACACATTTGGAAGGATGTTTTTCGCGGGAAAAAATTGATGTGGAAACAAAACATGGGAACCCGGAATGGCGGGAATCAGAAATCTCCCTCCCTCTCACTCTCACTATCCCCCTTTCTCTTTAGAGACAAAGAAAAACTCTGTAGCAGTGAAATGGAAATCCCAGCCCAACAAAATGCTCGAAAACATATTCAACAAAGAAACCCTAACTTGCTCTCCCCTCTCTTTTCGCCTCTGCCTTCCCTTCTACACATTATTTTCTTTCTCTCACTCTCCTTTTCCCACCGGACCCTTGATTTTTTTAAGTGGCCTATGGCCTTCTCTCTGTTCAATCACAACCCTCTCCTCCTCTCTCTCCTCCCCATCCTCTTGAATCGACTCCCTCTCCTTTTCTCTCTCCCTCTCCTCTTCGTTCTCCTCCCTCTCCTCCTCTCCCCCCTCTCTCTCGTCCCTCCCTCTCCTCCTCCCTTCCCTCCTCCTCCCTTCCCTCCTCTTCCATTTCGTCCTTACGCTTCCCACTCCTCTTCCTCTCCTCCCTCTCCTACCTCTGCTCCTCCCTTTCCTCAAATGTTTCATCCTCTTCCCACTCCTCTTCCCTCTCCTTCCTCTCCTCCTCCCCCCTGGCTGAAATCGACAGCGAGAGGAGGGATACAGAGGGATATGTACACTCGACTGCCCCTAAACCGTATTTAGTTCTTACCGTCGGAGGACCCTACATCCTACGAAAAAAAAAGCAAAAAAACAAAAACGAAAAAAAAAAAAACTGCATTTCCAAAAACCCCATTTCTCCTCTTTCTTTCCTCTCCCTCTCCCTCTCTTCCACCTCTCCCTCTCTGCCTTCTCTTTTTTGCTAACCAGGCCCTACTAAAGCTAGCGTACAACAACGCCCAACTAAGGCACAATTTTGTCTTTATTTCCCACAAACAGACGAAAAAAAAAAAAAAGAGAAAGTGAGAAACGAAAAGAGGAAAGGTGAGACTTCGTACATCCCGCCAAGAAAAAAAAAGGGAAGAAGCACGCGGAAACATCCTCACTCTCCCTCCACCTCTTTTCCTTCTCTCGCTCGCCCTCTCGCCTCCCCCTCTCTTTCTCATCTCTATCTCCCTTCCTCTCTCTCAATAGGTTGTATTCCAACTCTGTTGAGACCTTTGCACCACTTGCCCTCCCTGTCCCCCTTGAACCCCTTGAGGAGGGAAGGACCCTCCCCCTTGAGCTACAGCGTTCCCTCCTCCTCCCCCTACTCCCCCCTGAGAGGGAGGGAGCATTGCAAGAACCCCACCTGGAGCCGTCTGGTAGAGTTGGGCGGTACTGTAAGGGGGAGGAGGGGCCTGGGGAGGGGCGAGAGGGGGAGCCTGAGAGGGATGTGAAGGGTGAGAAAGAGAGGGAGAGGGAGAGTAAGCGGTGCTCTGAGCCCCGAGTCCGAGGTTGTAGTAAGAGCTTCCCGGGAGATCAGCTCGGCCCAACTGCAGAAAGAAAGAGTTTGAGAGAGAGAGAGAGAGAGAGGGAAGGAGAGGGAGAGAGTGGAGTGAAGAGAGGGGAGAGTGGAAAGCGAGAGGGAGAGGAGAGAGGGGAGAGTGGAAAGCGAGAGGGGAGAATTGGAAGTCAGGGATTGGGGAGAGAGGGTAGAAATTCGTAGAAAGACAAGGTAGAATGACAATTATTGTCAAAAAGGACCATAATACAGAACTAATGGAAACCCTAAAAGAGAACGAAGACACCAAAAACGTACTAAGTTTCATTAAAATACTGTACTTTTGCAAATACAAGTGAAGGTCATGAAGTTCTGAGGATGAGGTTTTAATTGTAAGCTGTTTGTATACCTCTGATTTCCTTTCCAATTAAGCAGTTAACATGCACAAAGGCTCAATAGTTCTTAAAAACCCTAAAAACAGTCTCACAAGACACGAGTACCCAAAAGAGTTTACATTATTATTAGACAATTAACACTATCATCATGCGATAATACTATTTACATACAATTAACATTATTATCATACGATAAAAACTAGTATTATACGATTAAATATAATCATTCAATTAAGCCAACTTTTGACGATACTCGAAGGAATGGGAAAATTAAATGTCACCTGGGTTAGCAAATGAGTCAAATCTTTAAACTCGCCACAACTCATCAAAAACTAAATTAACAGGGTAACTATGAGTAACATTATTACTGGCAAGTGATCCTCGTATCATACGAAAAACTGTAAGATAAAAGCAGTATTCGTGCACTTCCTTCCTCTGATTACTGGTTGGTAACACCAGTTATAGCATACATAATTACTTTAAAAGGTTTTACGATTTACAAAAAACACAACCTGAACCAGTTTTCATTGAATACCTACCTGCCGGTACATAATGTATAAACCACTCTCCTTATATTGCGCCGAAATATAAAAGTAGCTGTACCTTCGTAACTCGTCCAAATATTGGGTTTTCTAACTCAAAAACAACTTTAAAAAAAAACCAGTTTTCTTGAAAATCCAGGGTCCTTCAACTCAAAAAACCCTTTAAAACCCAGGAAAAAACCCACCTGCTGAGTCGGAAGGTACAAACTGCTCTCCTTATACTGCACCTCAATAAATAGGTACCTATACATTCGTAACTCGTCAAAACAAAACCTCGAATTTTTGGTTTTCCAACTCAAAAAAAACCTCAAAAAACCAGTTTTCTTCTGTTTCAAGGTTCTTCAACTCAAAACAACCCTGAAAAACCCAAAAAAAACCCACCTGTTGACTCGGAATGTACAAACTGCTCTCCTTATACTGTGCTCCGGTATCCTCATATCCACTCGAGGCTCCCGATACCGATACCGTGGGTCCTCCTCCATACCCCGAAGGTCCCCCCCCATATCCCCCATATCCCCCAGTCCCTGTCGTATATTGTGCTCCTCCCGCCCCATTTCCCGTTTTATATTGACCAGGAATCGCCAATTTTCCTGCGTTAATTGTCGGGTACGAGTTCAAATTTAAGTTTAAGTTTCCCGGAGGAGCCTGGGCGTATCCACTAGTAGTAGGGGCAGGGGCATATCCGGGTTGAGGGTAAGGGGAATGCATAGTATAGGCATAATTATGGGGTACATATTGGTTTAAGTATCCCCCATATCCGTAACCTAATGGGATGGTGGGTTGTTGAGGGTAGGCATGGAGAGTCATGGGTTGAGGTTGTTGCTGTTGTTGTTGTTGCTGTTGTTGTTGTTGCTGTTGTTGCTGTTGCTGTTGTTGTTGTTGGGTAGGAGGTTGTTGAGAGAGAGAAGGGACTCCAGTACTTATGTTTCCTCCTACTCCTTGGTTGTGTGTTAATTGATTGGATCCTCCTCCTCCTGTGTTTGGTCCAAGTCCCTGTGCCCATAATCACCCGATTCCCCGAGTTTCATTCATAGTTCTGCACGCTTTTTATCGCTTTTTCACCCGTTATTCGTGATTGTTACCCCTTTCCACATTTTTATTCAAACCTCGCCCCTGTTCTTGAATGAGTTCATTTTCTTCTCTTATGTCATGTCAGGTCTTTCTTATCTCTTCATAGATTCCTGGTCCACAGTTAGCACGAGCAAAACACTAACTAATTTCTATTTTATTGTTTTCTAACTGGCCTGTATAATACCCTACTTCCTACAGCCAGTTTAATTAAACAAACGTAACAAAGAAATTACATGAATGAACTACACCACCTTGTGGTGTTTTTTGTAAACTCGTAGAGTCTATTCCGACTTTCCATCAATCTTCCATCTGAATCGAAAACAATAGCAACAAACAGAGCCGCGGTAGAGGGTTTCACTCCAACTGAAACGAGATTCATTACCAAAAGAAATACGGAAAGGAAAAACAAACGAGAGCCTACCTGTCCTTCGTGGGTTGAGAGGCTCTGGTGCGAAGATGGTCCTGTATTCACACTCGCCCCATACTTGGCTGCGGCACTACTTGAAAGAGTGGGAAGCGTGGAATACCTTGCCTCCTGATCCACACTATTACTGGGGCGATATGAAGGAGTGTAATAGCTGGCAGGATCGGCATAAGGCTGCTGCTGTACTCCCAATCCAAAAAGCCCAAAAAAGAACATTGTTACATTTAAAGGAGTAAACATACATACTTTGAGCAGAGGAGTAGATGTACTCTTAAGTGAATAAGCGATGTCATCCAACATTACCACTCTGTTTTTAAACATCATTACATTTGGAAGCAGTTAACATGCTGTAAATAAAAAGGAAAATATACGTTAAGTAAGTATGCCCTCAAACTATGTGGGAATAATCAAGGGCAATTTGTTCAATAGGAACCGCGAGGTAGTGTGGATCACATCTCAGGCATTGTGACCATGAACACAAACTTGCCACGAATCGAGACTAATTTCTGTGAGCAATGCAATGCCCCTAATAATAACTATTCTACTTTTAACTCACAATACTGAGCAAGAAAAAATACAAATCTATTCAGAACCTTTCCCTTCCTTGCCTAATCTTAAGTTCGGAATACAGAAAAAATCATCGGTCGGCAGCACAATTGCAGCCAAGACGTGCATCGCAGCAATTCCTAGCTGCCCCATCCCGAAAGGCAATCTACAAAGAATTTTTCTTCCATTTGTACTTCCAAATATACAAACAAATGTACAAACAAATCTCCGTTTAATATGAGCTTACCATTCCAACGCCTGCAAGGCGCGACACATCTGCATTCGAATTCGCATCTCCTGTGTCATATGCGGGATATTGAGGCATAAGTCCAAAAGCATAGGTCTGCGGTACAGCAGGACCATAAGAAGCCGGGGCATATGTGGCCGTGGGTTGTTGTACAACCATTTCCACTTTGGTTTCCATCTGTGACTGTGAAGAAGGGGGAGCCACCATGGATGTATCGTTTCCAGCCATGTTATTGCTGGATGGTGCCACTTGTTGCTGGACATACGCTGAACTCGACGGAACAGAAGTTGGAACGGAGGAGCTGCAATAAATAATCAGTTTTGCCACATTAATTAGCCATAAACCTTTAAAACTCCATTGACATTGGCACAAACGAAGATCAGAACAGAAGTGGATCCAGAGGACCTGCGGTGATTAACATTGCCACACTGATTATTCATAGACCTTACAACCCCATCGGAATCTAAAAAGCCTCAAATGGAAACCTCATCTCCTAGGAGTGTTAGGGCATGACTCCTGCTGATGATACAGACATAGTGACTAGACACAGAAAGAAATGTTTAACACAGAAAAATATTCTTTTTGAATAAACAAAGAAAGAAACGTTTGTTTTCAAGTCGGCTACTTACCTAATGGGAGCTGCAGGCTCTCCCAAAGCCTGAGTATTTGTGGTCGAAACTTGCGATGCACCGATACCGACAACATCCTCAGAACCAAAACCAGAACCGAAAGAGGTCCCAAAGCTACCAAAACTGCCAAAACTGAGGCGAGTTTGATCTACATCTGCTATTTGGAGATGACCGGGAATGATGACAGACTTGTCATCGGTGGAGTTTACACTCAAACTCTGCAAATTACTACTGAGAGTTCGCATAGCAGCACTGGAGTCCACTTGGGCTTCCTCCCTCTCCCTCGTAATTTCTGATGAAGATGCAGTGGGTAAGCTAGAAGCAGTTCCGTTCTTTATCTGCCATTCTGATGGGCCCACACAGATACAAAGTGTCCATGTTGTTTGAGAAAACAAAACTAAAAAGTTCCAATACCAACACATGCATTTTAGATTTGAACTTCAATAGATAGGGACAATCTTCGAGCGTTACAGTAGGTGTCGCAAAAGTAAATAAATAAAATAACAAATTATACCTTGCGCAGAAGGTGCAATCTCATTGGTTGTCGGTCCCAGAGGCTGTTGTTGTGGCTGATATGCAGCAGGGCGACCGCTGAAGTGACTGGCCATAGTCGGGACGCGGGAAGAAGAGGGCGGAGGAGAGGCCGTGGAACCAGATCTCGACGTTGCTGTGGATCCACTAGTCGGCATTCTCAAGGAGGAATCATCTAATCCGGACTGGTTTGCAGAGATATCTTGCATTAAGGGTGAGGTGGCTGAGGCAGAGAGAGGAACTTGCGCCACATGTTGAGCCTTCGATGCCTGTGCCTGCGTTTGTTTTCTAAATTAGAAAATTCTTCAAATTAAATTTGAGAACCAAAACAAACTGTATAGTAGGTGTTTAATTAAAGTTACAAATTTAGTTTCATTTTTGGTTTTATTTTCTATTTTCTCCATTTTAGCTTCTATTTGAAGTTCAGTTCAATTGCAGTTTTAGTTGCGATTTTACTAGCGGTTTTTGTTGTAATTTTAATGATACCTGTGTTCGTTCGTCCAAAACCGTCGAATCGGTATTCCCAGAGCTCATAGAAAGACTAGAAGGAGTTGTTCCTGTCGAATGCTGTGAAGTCTCGTTCAGTCTTCCAGGAGCTGTATGGAGGGAGGAATCGAGTTGCAAAGAACCAGAGAGAGGTCTCTCTCCAATCGGTCGTTGATTACCGACAGTTCCCACGTCTCTCTTAAGTCCACCTCCTGAGGGTCCTCCAGCCCTAGGATCCAAAGCAGGATGAAGGACCGGATCATCGGAGGAAGAGTATAAGCCCAAAGTGGATGAAGGAGGGGCGGAAATAGGAGGGCTGTATGGAGGCTGTAATTGTGGTTGCGGTTGTGGTTGCGGTTGCGGTTGTGGTTGAGAGGAAGGAAGAGAAGGACTCGAAGAGGATTGAATGTGTGGAGGTGCTGTAGGAACTCCATTCGCTTTCACGATATCGGCCATTGTTGCTCCTGAACCCCAACTAGAGGTAACTGGTGGTGGTACACGGGAATACAAAGATCGGTTGGAAAAATCGGCTGGTGTTCCACCTGAAGTTGCAGGCAGGGAACTGCAATAAAAAGGGAAGAAGCGGGTCACATAATCAAGTCACATAAACGGGTTCACAGAAACGGGTCACACATGAATTCAGTGATAAAAAGTGAAAAGGAGCTCAGAATTTAGGGTTTCAGAGGGTTATTTAAGGTTATTTAAGGGTTTTTAGGTTTTTACAAATGTGGCAGTCATAGCCAGCAATCTGTGTCAGCGTGGCACCCCTCTAGGGTTAAAGTAGTGAAAGAATAACACCACATCAATTTAGCAAAAACCCAAAAAATAAGATCCTTCATAATAAAGCAAGGAGCTCAAGCAATCAGCTTTCTATCCTAACAAAAATGTTCGTCACGAAAAAGTGATTCTCCATAAATATGACCCTCCGTCCTCCTCTTCCCCCCCCCCTTTTTCCTCGCTCCCTCACTCTCTATAGAGAAAAAATTGTTTAGAGATCTCTTTAGAGAGAGAGGGAGAGAGAGAGAGAGGGAGAGAGGGAGAGAGGGAGAGAGAGAGAGGAACATAACACACCAAACACCCTCAGTTCAAGACATAGGCCTCAGATCTCCTCAAAATGAGACATCTCATTTGTGATGCCACAAGCAGCTCTTCATAATGACACCAACTCTTTCTCGAAGAACACCTCGACTGAACTAATTGTTCATATTGCTGCAAGAGGAATATAAAACCAAAATTGTGCTTTATATCGGCGCAGTTCCCTGTTTGGAAAAAAAAGTTACCTGACCGACTGTCCGGGCAGAGCAGGAGGCATCAAAAAAATTGTAGACTGCCCGCTGGAAGCAGGTGCTGGAGGGCCTGAACTACCACTGTTCCCATACCAACAAACAGATTTATGGTTATTACACTTTCAAAGTTTGACCCTCGTTTTGAGGATATGTTGTACAATTCGTACAGTTTTTGAGAAATCGTAAGCATGTGCAATTACTCAATAACTGTAAGATTCACCCTCAGCATGACAGTGAATTTCTCTCGTGTAATTACTCTATCCGACAGACCACCGCCCTTATCATTAGTACAAACAGCGATGCAGGTCAACGAAACAGTAGACACTATTATGAAAATAATAATAATAATAATAAACAGAGAAGCACATCCTACGTCTCTCATCAAAACTACACTTAAAAGCTGTGACAGGTTGCAGGAAAAACAGAAAAAACTGAAAAACGTGAAAACTGGAAAACTCAACATAAGCCTGCAACAAGTGGAATTCCGTGGAGTAGAACAAGAAGAAAAAGAAGGATCAAGAGGAAAGACAAGAAGAAGCAGTAGAAGGACTAGAACAAGAAAAATAATAAAAACAAAAAGCACAAGAACAAGAAAAGGCCTCTCACTTAGCGACAGGAGGCGCATTGAACGGTCGATTCTGAGAATACAAGGACGGCTGTACACTGACTGGAGGCACGGAAACAGAAGAAGGAGATGGCGATGATGGTATTAAACTGCTGCGGCTACTCGGATGGATGCCGTTCTCTCGAGTCCATGTTCTTCCTCCACCAGCATCTGTCGTCAAAAACAAAGCAAAAGAAAAAGCTGAGTTTTTAAGGTTTTTTGAGGTTTTCCCCTGTAATTTGGGCTTTTTTCTTTTCCAAGTTTTTCATCGGGGTTTCAAAGGGTCTTAGAGGGAAATTTTTCAGGGTTAGTTTTTGGATTTTAGAGTTTCATAGTGATTAGGGTTTTCCACAGGGTCGAGAAGAAAGAAAGTGAGCAAAGTGAAAGGGGTGTCGGAGGGAGGGAAGTAAGGAAGAGGCGTCATTCAGTTGATTAACACCCAACTGTACTAAGAAGAACATACAAAAAGGACGCTTCCCAGAAACGGCAAATTGGTCAATTGTGGATTACGTCACACCATTCCAAGTCTCTCCTCCGACTTTCACCAATTCTATTGACCTGGTAGCCAAAAGTCTTAGGAAAACCTTAAACCTAAAAAATGCTCATGGAAGGGCTTTAAGAGTCACACATGCACCTCAGGATGCACAGTATTCTTGAAAGAGGGAGAGAGAGAGAGAGAGAGAGAGAGTTAGGTCACAGAGGCAACCTCAGGAAGCAGAGGATTCTAGCAAGAGAGTGGGAGAGAGAGAGAGGGAGAGGGAAAAAGGGAGAGAAACAATCTTAAGCATCAACACAGTATTCTTGAGAGTGAGAGAGAGAGAGTAAGAGAGAGAGAGAGGGAGAGAGAGGGAGAGAGAGATTAGAGTGACGCAGACACCCTCAAGAGGCATAGTATTCTTAAAAGAGAGAAAGAAAGATAAAGAGAACGTAGGCCACCCAACCTGGAGGCTCAGAACCCTGGTATGCGCTCAAACCCTAGAAACTTGTGCTGGTTAAAAATAATAAAAAAGGCTAGAAATCCTTTTCAAGTACCATCAGAGTTTCAGAAACTCTGATGACCTTAAGAGCAAAAAAAAAACGGTGACATTCAAAAACCTGATTTTCAATTTATATGCTCTAGATTTACACTACTACACTGATTATGAATCCCGATTTCATTTTTGTGCTGCCACAGTACTGATAATACAGTCTGAAGCATAATTCACTTCTGTGAAAACAACTGGAAACGTTTCATGCGGTAACCACTACTGTCGCGTAATATAGCGTTAATACGTGTCTAGTATATAGTATAACACACAAATGATATGAAGTAAAATGCTCGACCAGTACACATAATATGTGAATAGTATACGGCATATACGCCGTTAGCATACGGTATGACATGTATAGTTTACAGTATGATACAGATATGGCAAACGGCATAATACACATGTAGTAAGGAAAATCACAAGCATTTCCAATAGTTTTCAAACATTTGACCGATAATAACTAGTTAAGGGTATAATACGCGTATAACACAAGGTATACTCCATGTGTAGTATATAGTACAATAAGTGCATTATTTACAGCATAATACACGTGCGGCAGACAGTACAATAGGCATATGGTAGGCGTAATCAAACAACACTCCATCACGCAAATTAATCAATAGTAAGAAGAGGTTCCATTTCCACCAAAACTGAAACCTAAACTTGAAAAAAAAAAATGGAAATCGAACCTAGAAATTCCCGACACCAGTCAAATACTTCTTAAAATAACAAACAAAAGCAAACCCTAAATTCCAGTGCGAGACACAAAAAAACAGATACATTTAAAAAAAAGCAAACCTTTACCTCCTAAACCCTAAATCCCCGTGGGGGACAAATTTATCAACCTTTAAAAACCCTGATTTACAATACAAGTTACAAACAAGAGAAACACTTACAGATCCAAAAACCTCTCAAAACCTAAATTCCCAAGGAGGGTAAAAAAAGGAGATACGATTCAAACTTCACAAACCTCTCAAAACCCTAAATTTCAGAGGGAGAAACCGACAAAAGGAGAAACAGAAAAAAGGAGAGAACAAAAAGGAGATACAACAGAAATTAGGGAATCCTTACCACTTCTACTTCCACTGGCCAAAGGTCTTGCAGGAGTCCGGTCGGGAGCCGAAGTCCCTCTCCCTCCACCCCCTCTGTTCCCTGATGGGGCCCCCCGAGAACGTTGCTCTACTGTCTCTCTATTAACGCTTCCGTCTTTTTTCTTATCTCGCTTTCTCTTCACTTCTTCAAAAGGATCTGCAAAATTTCCATCCGAACAAAGTTGTGAAACATGCAGGCCAATAAGGGACCTGAAAGGACTCCCCTCTCCCTCCCTCTCCCCCTCTCCCTCCCTCTCCCCCTCTCCCTCTCCCTCCCACTCTTACTCTCCCTCTCCTTCTCTCATCTCTCTCTCCTCAAGCTTCTAATGTTCACTGCGGTTGTTATAACTCATCTCTCTCCTCTCCCTCCCTCCCTCCCTCCCTCCCTCCTCTCCCGTCCCATTACTTATTTAAACCCTTAAGCCAAATCACTACCTCTTACCACTTCCCAAACTCGTACTCTTAA
>JBBHKE010001734.1:87363-98292 GCA_037447655.1 Zygnema cylindricum
AAGCCTCTAGCCTGCCAGCGACTAGTTTCATCGCTAAAATCTTCTAGTGTACTTTTCGGGTATTGTGTGAGAGGGTCCTATCTCCTAACTTTTCTAAGTCCTATCTCACTCACAGACTCTATCGTTAGTTGTGTTATGGGCTTTTCATGTGATCTTCTAAAATCGCTACTTTGATCAGCGACCGTCCGATCTCCGAATCTGACTGTGTAAACAATTTTTTTTGGTCCGAATGTTTTAATAGGTCAAATTTTTGCTCCAAATGTTTTAATTGGTTCGAATAGGTCCAAATACAATATGGGTCTTAAGGTCATATTGCATGTTTTGCATACAATATGCATATTGTATGGGCCTACTTTCACCTACTTTTGAACTATGGGTCGCACTTACCGAAAATTGATATGTAACACAAGTAGAGTACATTTTCTTGACTAATTGATAATCGATTTACTTATAAGGAAATCATCACAAAAATATGATGCCCGACATGCGAATAAAATATGTCGCGCAACAGTGTTGTACTGTTACTCGGTTGGTTTTCAATGCTTTTTGTGGGGTATTAAAAAGAAAAAAAAAATGTGAGAAATATATCGGCAATACCGAATTTCTTCGTCCATAAGAGAAATATCGTGCCCGCTTGATGGTAGAGGTTGCAAAAGTCAAAATTTAAGATACCCGAATCCGACATTTTTTTTTTTAAAGTCTGAACCCACGAAATCCGTCGATTATTGCACGCTCCTAAATTGTTACGTGTTATCCGATACATGTTTACGAAAAAAATAGCTAACTGAAACTCAATTTCTCGCGACTACAGTACAATATTGTACTTGTACCCGTCCATGCCCGAATAATTACCAAATTAGTGGTAAATATCCCTTATACCTTCCAAGATACCAAGAGTACAAAGTACAATAAATGTTAGATAGTATGGACACTACAGTACAGTACAATAAAGAACTGTACACTACACCGCCAATCGCTATTAGAGTAAAGGAAGAATTAGCTTACAAATTTTTTGTGTTATTAACGCTAATTGGGAAAAAAAAATAAAAAAAAACATATATACTAATTAATCACTAACTCTAATTTGGGTTTTTTCGAATAATAAACACCCACCGTATGGATGTCTGCATCAATATATATACTCGTACAAAATTTGACAATTCGTATGCCAAAATCAAAATATTCGAGTTTGCGTCTCTTTTCTTATTGCACATTCACATGCGTGCGCAATAGCATTAAATGACATTTTATACATTTTTATTTCAAAAAGTAAATTTTGGTATGGAAAAACCTTGTCCGTACACCATACTATAAGTATCGCAGTGTAATTCCGTTATTAATGCTAATAAAAAAAATGAACCCTAAAAGGCGTAAAGGAAAAATAAAATTATGGATTGTATTTCAGGTTAAAAAAAAAAAAAAAAAAGCACTGAATAAGCGTTATTTACTCTAATAGTGATTGGCGGTGTACTGTAACAAAACGCACCTAGGAAAACTTCAATATTTTTAATTTTTGCTTACCATGTTGTACCCGATTTTTTTTTTTTTTTTGCATCACCCAACCGAATTTGACCGGCCTCCAAAATTTTGCTTCCAAATCCGTTCTGGATCCAACCCGGAATATCGGGTACCAATCCGGTCCGGATTCAGGTACCCGATTTTAACCTCTACTTGCCGGTCGATTATTTACCGGATTATCGGAATAGGAAATTTTACCATACACAACATTGTACCAGCCACCGTTTTAACGTAAGAAATATTGCAAGCACTAATTTAGTGGTATTATAACTATTTTATGTGTAGGTGTCAAATAAAATTAAAAAACCTTTAACATAAATTTGGCAGTAAACTAAAACTGTTATTTCAACTTTATAGTTAATTTTGAGGTGGCATTGACAACCAACGAGTGACATACTTTTGAGGTTCAGACATCGTACGAAACATACATATTAGTAATATTGAGTATCGGTGGCCTCTTAATGATAACTAATATGTTTTTTTTTTCCACCCGTCCATCATCGCTATATTGGCTCAATATATTGATAAGGAAATTATCGAAATATATAACTGATATATCGGGAGAAAATATCGATATTTATCACATCGATAACTATCGCGATAACTTTGTAGATATTTCATACTGCAGATTTATACGTTGGTACAAAAAATATCAAAACAATTTCAAAAGCCCCCTCCAACAACACCCGCTATTATGAGTGCCCCTCCTGTTGTTCTACAACCACCGTTGCAGGAGGAGGACCAACAGTAGTAGTGGAAGTAGACATTGAAAATAGCAAAGGCTATCAAGGACCTATTCAACAACCAACTTTAAGCTTACACAAAATATGACTCAATAAATCAATATGCCTCAAATTTTCCGCAGTGATACACATTACAATAAACTCACAATTCCCTAAATTGCAGCCCAAATGACCTAGTAAACCATAAGATATGATGTCTGGAAGTTTCCCAAAAACTGCCCTTAGAAAATCATATTCCCAAAACTGGATACTACAAAATTGGCTAAGTCCTAAATTATATACTCACAGTTTGTATCTACTGGTCTACACTAATTTGGGTAACTGTTATTGTGGTTATTATCCTGACTAACGACAAAGTATCCTACCTGTACGTACTTGTACCGTTAGTACCTCCAAAACCTAATTACTACTTTCAAAAACCTAATTAGTGGAACACTATTTTTTATTACACTAAACTACAAAACAATGTTTATTCAAATATTTTCAGATTTTGAACCGTACACAAAACGTTCCGGATGCTTAGTCAGCGGTATTCGATAAAGGCCAACCGACTATGGTTGTGTAGTACGAAGCACCTGAGTGCTTTGTCACTTGTGGTCCCACGTGAATCATGCTTGTGGTCCCTCGTGAATCACGCTTGTGGTCCCAGGTGAATCGTGTCTGTTGGAACAAATTCAATTGACGATGGTACTGTCGAACAGTACCTTATATTTGCGGAATACCTGGTTCAGATTCCGTTCGTCCAATCTTGCAAATCGAATCGTCAAATGCGTGACGCGTGTGGCTGACTGTCGGCGCCACTCCGTAAAACTTGCATATGATCTCTTGTCAACACGTGTCCCTATAATAGTACAATATACTCTATTGTACTTTTGTTATTGTAACACTAATTAAGGTAAGTATTACATCAAACTACTTAGAAAATATTCTAAGTTATTTTACCCCTATCTATTGAAATAAAGATTTATAAATTACAACACTCCCCTCAATCTTTAGACTCAGTTACTCACTTAGTCCAATAACATCTGTTCAAAATTGTAACTTAGGAGCACGAATGACTTTTGTTAACATGTCATTCACCATATTCTCATCTGGTAAATAACACAATTTAACGCCTTTTGCAAGTATTTTTTCTCTAACAAAGTGAAGTCTAACATCCATGTGTTTGCTCATAAAGTGATGGCTGGGGTTAGAGGCAATTACAACGGCTGCCTGGTTGTCACACCAGATAGCCTGAGGACCAGTTTGCGTATAACCAAGTTCTTGTAAAATGGACTTAAGCCATAGGAGCTCCTTGAGAACGAAAGCTGCTGCCATATATTCTGACTCCATTGTGGATTGAGTTGTAACCTTTTGTAATTTGCTACTCCAGGAGCAAGTTCCATCTCCAATCTGCAGAACAAAGCTGGTCGTAGATTTCCGACTTGGCATGTCTCCATAGCTAGCATCGCTCCACGTCAGTATTTTCTTCTCTTTTCCTCCGAGTACAAGCTTAAGATTTCGAATGCCTGCAAGATATCTCAACACCCTTTTTGCAGATTCCCAATCTGCCTTTTTAGGATTCTGCAGACTTCTACTCAAGACTACCACAAGTGTAGCAATATCGGGTCTCATACAATTCATAAAATATATAAGACTTCCAACTACCTGTCTAAATGGCTTAGAAACCATAAACTCCTCCTCCCCTGACTCTAGACTCTCACACACCATTATCCCTGAATCTGAATCCTTCATTCCAATTTCTACCTGAATTCCATGGGAGTTATAGATCCCTTTACATCTTTCATTTCAAATATTTCCTGCATATTACCTATTGCTTCTTTGTGAGTCAACATAATCAACCTCTTGTTTTTGTCTCTTTCTACCTGTATTCCAAAAATATACTTGGCATCACTAAGGTCTTTGATCTCGAACCTAGACCTTAAAGCCACTTTAATCCGGTTTATTTCATCCATTAACTTACTGATTAATAATAAGTCATCGACATATACAACAATGTATAGTATCCCATCCTCCCATTCTAAGACATATACAGAATGATCTGATCTTATTCCCTTAAATCCCAACCCAGTCAAAAACTCATCTAACTTCAAATTCCACCAACACGGGCCTTGATTTAGCCCATACAAAGATTTCATCAATTCACACACTAATTCTTCCTTTCCCTTTTCAACATACATTTCAAGTTGTTTCTTATAAATGGTTTCTTCTAACTCTCCATGCAAGAAGGTTGTTTTAACATCCATTTGATGTATTTGTATATTCTCTATAGCCGCTAGACTTAGCAAAATTATGACAGTGGGAAATCTGACAATTGGAGAAAAGGTTTTTTCAAAGTCAATACCTTCTTTTTGATTATACCCTTTGGCCAGTAGTTTGGCCTTATACCTTTCAATGGTATTGTCCGGGTTCAGCTTCACCTTGAATACCCATTTGATGCTGATGGCTTTTCTGCCCGGAGGAAGATCCACCAGCTCCAATGTGTGTGCCTCCATAATAGACTTCATTTCATTGTTTGCCGCCTTGATCCATTGATTTCTCTCAGGCGATGAGAAGCCATCTTGGATCGTTAAAGGCTTGTCTGTAGCTGCAAAAAAATCAAAGTGAGAAATTGCTTGCAGACGGCTGCTAGATCTCTTTCCCCCCGGAAATTTTGAGGTTGAAATCGTCGGCAACCTCTAATTTTTATGTTTTGTTTGAGCTGTTACGTGAGCTGGTACTGAGTGTGTAGTAGTTCCCTCCGGTTGAGTTGTAGCTTGTGGTGAGGCATCGTGTGAAATCACCAGAGGAACTGAAGGAAGAGGTGTTCCACTTGCCGGTGGAAAGTAGACTCGTTGTGTATGGTGAAAAATGACCTATTCATGTTTTTCTTTTGCCGGTTGATCTAGTACTTGAAAAAAGTCAACCAAATCTTTTTCATCTTTAATATGGATATTCCTAGAGATAATCACTTTCTGTTTCTCAAATAAAAAAACTCCCTTTCGCATTATCATCATACCCCGTGAAAATCCCACGTAGGCCTTTAACCTCCAATTTCCATCTATCTTGTGAAGTATTTAAAATATAACACTTGCTGCCAAAGATCTTAAAGTGACAAACATCAGATTTTTCTCCTGTCCAAAGCTCATAAGGTGTAGTGCTAAAAGATCTAGAAGCAATTATATTTTTAATATAAACAACATTGTTAAGTGCTTCACCCTAGAATCTTAAATCTAGCCCTTTATTTGCAAGCATCAACCAAGCACACTCTATTACTCTCCTATTTAATCTCCCAGGAACACCATTCTATTCTGATGTATATGGAACTATACGATTGTAACTAATACCTTCATGAAGTAGAAATTTTTCGAATTCCTTTGATGTGTATTCTCCTCGTTATCCAATCTCAGCGCCAATATTAAAACTCCATGAAGCTTTTCCGCCCACGCTTTGTAATGTTTGAAGTGAGTAAACACTTCACTCTTATGTGGTGTTCTAAAACCACCGTTGCAGGCAGAGGACCAGCAATAGTAGTGGAAGTAGACCTGAAAAAACAACAAAAACTATCTCAATACTTACTCAACAACCAACTTTGAACTGACACAAAGTATGACTCAGAAAGCCAATATGCTTCAAATTTGCCACAGTGATATAAAATACAGTAAAACTAAGAATTCCCAAATTGCAGCCCAAATGAACTAGTAAACCATAAGATATGATGTTTGGAAGTTTCCCAAAAACTGCCCTTAAAAAATCATATTCCCAAAACTGGATGATACAAATTTGGCTAAGTCCTAAGTTATATACTCACACTGTGTATCTACTAATCTACACTAATTTGGGTTATTGTAATAAAGTACTATCCTGACTTACGACAAAGCATCCTACATGTACATCACTGTACCGTGAGGACATCCAAAACCCTAATTACTACCTACCGCTAAATGAATAATGTAACACTATTTATTAATGCACTAAACGTTAATATTTTGTTTTCCTGAAATTTACAGATGCCGTTCGTACAAGTAATGTTATCGACGCTTAGTCCGCATTTGTCGAAAAAGTCAGTATGAATGTTTATCGGCGGCACGAACATCTTGAGTGCGTACAACGCACTCAGTCAATTTGGTCCTCAAGTAAGGTGTAATTAGTCAATGTGGTCCCACGCTAATCACGTCTGTCGAAGCCGCTCCATATCAACGAGTTGTCTTTCATTTCATACAATATTCTCCTAGATACTCGGCTTGGTCTCCGTTCGTCCGATCCACAAAAACCCCCGTACGATTTTCGACACGCGTATGTAGGTGTCGGCGCTACTCTGGAATGCGTGCATCATTTTAAAATCTTGGCACGTGTCCTTGTAGACGTGCAGTACACTCTTACTGCATATGTGCTACTGTCACACTGAAACTGGTAAGAATTAAATCTGACTAAAAATTAATCTAAGTCCTGAATACCCAGTTTTACTAAACTAAAGATTTAAATTTCAACTCCCCTAAATATTTAGACTTAGTTACTCACTCAAACCAATAGCCTTTCTACAAAATTGCAACTTAGGAGTAGGAAGGGCTTTTGTTTACATGTCAGCCACCATCTTCTCATCCGGTAAATAACAGAACTTAATGACTTTTGCAAGTACTTTTTCCTTGACAAAGTGAAGTCTTACATCCATGTGTTTGCTTTTAAAATGATGGTTGGGGTTAGAGGCAATGGCAATGGCTGCTTTGTTCTCACACTAGATAGACTGAGGACTTGTTTCCATGTAACCAAGTTCTGGTAGAATAGACTTGACCCATAAGAGCTCTTTGAGGGCCGAAGTTGCTGCCATGTATTCAGACTCCTTTGTGGATTAAGCTGTAACCTTTTGCAATTTGCTACTCCAACAACAAGTTCCCTCTCCAATCTTAAGCACCAACCAATTGTAGATTTCCGGCTTGGCATGTCCCCATAGCTAGCATCGCTCCACGTCTATATTTTTACCTCTCTTCCTCCGAGTACAAGCTTGAAATTTTGAGTACCTGCAAGATATCTTAACACCCTTTTCGCTGCTTCCCAGTTTGCCTTTTTAGGATTTTGCAGATTTCTACTCAAGAATCCCACAGCTGCTGCGATATCAGGTCTCGTGCAGTTCATAAAATATATAAGACATCCAACTACCTGTCTATATGGCTTTGAAGCCATAAACTCCTCCTCCCCTGACTCTAGACTCTCACACACCATTATCCATGAATCTAAATCCCTTCCTTCCAATTTCTGCCTGAATTACATAAGAGTTATAGATCCCTTTACATCTTTCATTTCAAATCTTTCTAGCATATTACCTATTGCTTTTTTGTGAGTCAACATAATCAACCTCTTCTTTCTGTCTCTTTCTACCTGTATTTCTAAGTTTTATTTGGCCTCACCGAGGTCTTTCTTCTCAAACCTAGACCTTAAAGCCGCTTTAATATAGTTTATTTCATCCATTGACTTACTTATTTATAATAGATCATCCACATATACAGCAATGTAAATTATCCCATCCTCTCCTTGTAGAACATATACAGAATGATTTGAGCTAATTCTCTTAAAACCTAGCCCAATAAAAAACTCATCTAACTTTAGATTCCACTGACGCGGGGCTTGTTTTAGCCCCGACAAAGATTTCATCAATTTACACACTAATTCTTCTTTTCTCTTATCAACGTACATTTCAGGTTGTTTCATATAAATGGTTTCTTCTAACTCTCCAAGCAAGAAAGCAATTTTACTATCCATTTGTTGTATTTCCAAATTCTCTATAGCCGCTAGACTTAGAAAAATTTTGACTCTGGGAAATCCAACAATTGGAGAGAAGGTTTCTTCAAAGTCAATACCTTCTTTTTTATCGTACCCTTTGGCCACTAGTCTGGCCTTATACCTTTCGATGGTGTTGTCCGGGTTTAGCTTCACCTTCAATACCCATTTGCGGCCGATGGCTTTTCTACGTGGAGGAAGTTCCACCAGCTCCCATGTTTATGCCTCCATAATAGACTTCATTTCATTGTTTGCCGCCTCGATCCACTGATTTCTCTCAGGTGATGAAAAGGCCTCCTGGATCGCTAGAGGCTCCTCTGTAGTTGCAGAAAAAGCAAAGTTAGAGCTTGCTTGCAGACGTCTGCTACATCTCTTTCCCCCCGAAAATTCAGAGGTTGGGATTGTCGGTAACCTCTGATTTTTCTGTTTAGTTTGAACCGTAACTTGAGCTGGTACGGAGTGTGAAGCAGTTCCTTCCACCTGAGGTGTAACTTGTGGTGAAGCATCATGTGAAGGCACCAGAGGAATTAAAAGAAGAGGTGTCCCACTTGCCGGTGGAAAGTAAACTCGTTGCGTATGGTGAAAAATAACATATTCATACCTTTCCTTTGCCGGTTGATCTGGCACTTTAAAAAGGTTAGTCAAAATTTGTTCATCTTTAATCTGGATATTTCTTGAGATGATCACTCTCTGTTTCTCAAATACAAAAACTATATATCCTTTTGCATTATCATCATACCCTATGAAAATCCCAAGAAGGCCTTTAGCCTCTATTTTCCATCTATCCTATAAAGTATCTAAAATAAAACACTTGTTGCCAAAGATCTTAAAGTGACGAACATCAGGTTTTTCTCATGTCCAAAGCTTATACGGTGTAGTGTTGACACACCTAGAAGCAATTCTATTTTTAATATAAACAACACAGTTAAGTGCTTCACCTCAGAATTTCAAATCTAGCCCTTTATCTACAAACATGGACCGAGCACTCTTTGTCGCTGTCCTATTTAATCTCTCAGAAACACGATTCTGTTTTGGTGTACATGGAACTATAATATTGTGACTGATACCTTCTTGAAGGAGAAAATCTTCGAATTCCTTTGACGTGTATTCTCTCCCGTTGTCTAATCTCAACGCCAATATTGGAACTCCATGAAGCTTTTCCGCCCATGCTTTGTAGTGTTTGAAGTGAGTAATCACTTCATTTTTATATTGCATGAATTAAACTTTGGTGTACCTCGAGTAGTCACCTGTAAATGTGACCATATAGTGGACACCTCTAGCCGAAGCCACTTGTGAAGGACCAAGAACATTAGAATGTATTAGCTGCAAAACTCTTTCCGATCAGTGGTGTGTTTCCTGTGGAAATGGCAATTTGTGGATCTTGCCAAGTGAACAACCATCACATGTTTTTATAGGATGAGAGGTGAGAGAAACTCCATCAACTTTTCTCGAATTCAGCATTTTCTTTAGACTATCATAATTCATGTGTCCTAATCTCTTATGCCACAACTCATTATGAGATTGGACACTAGAGTAGAGAACATCATTTTCCTTATATTCAGCCATGTCCATCTGGTACATTTTGGTAGCATCCCTAGTTCCTGTTACCGTTACTTTCCTTTTCTTGTTAACAACATGTCTCCGCCTTTTCATAACAACTTCAAAGCCTTTGCTCTCCACTTAAAATTTGGAACATAGAAAAGGTTGTGAAGGGTTCTCTCTACCGACTTCCCCCCCACATCTACCATCAAAGATACATCACCCTGAGCTGAGGTTTGAACAATCATGCCATAAGTATAGTAGATACTCTTTGGAGATGTTTGTTGCAGATTTGTAAAAGCCAACTTGTTCAAGCACATGTGGGCAGACGCTCCCGTGTCCATGATCCATCTTGCATCCTTTGGACCCTCCATGGTAGCCGCCATAGCAAATAATTCGGCCTCCTGTTGCTCATTGAAGCTTAGAGACTCATCTGCATCACTGGCAGAAGCTGAGAAAAGAGCATTTCCACGGGAAGGATTTCCAGAAAAATCTATGTGATACTTGCTTTGCTGCCAACCTGGCCTGTATAATCCTGTCTCATTAGCCTTTTTAAATTTAGGACAGTACCTGTATCAATGACCCTTCTCAGAACAATAAAAACAAGTAGTAGTAGATTGCCTATTTTGCCTCTGAATAAAATGATTCTGATTTTGGGTAAACTGACTCCTATTCTGATTGAACTGAGTTCTTTTGTCAAAATTTGTGGAAAATGCTTCAACTTTTATTTCTCCTTCAAGGAGTTTAGTAATAGTTTCTTCTTCCAAATATAAGATTTTACGCTTACTGAAATGACCAGCTAGCTTTATCATGACTCTTTAATTGAACAGACACACCCTTCATACTATTAGGGAGACCTCTAATAAGCAAAGCTACCTGTTGGAACTCAGGAAATGACCACCCACCAGAAGAGTGAGCAGCAATGAGTGCACGAAAATTATCACAATACTCGACTATAGTTCCCCCCGAGTATTTGTATCCCCAAATTTTTCCAGCCACCAAGAGCTTCTCCTAAACATTCCCTTTCTCAAAAGCGGATTTCAGCGATGTCTAAATCTTGCTCGCCTTCTTCATTTTCATTCGAGACATGACCAAATTTTGTGAAATACAAAGAATCAGATTATTTTTTGCCATTCAATTCTTTTTTGCCCAAGTTGGATCTGTTTCATCAAGAAAGCCATCCAAGACTTGCGGTGGGCTTTAAGAGTCACACATGCACCTCAGGATGCACAGTATTCTTGAAAGAGGGAGAGAGAGAGAGAGAGAGAGTTAGGTCACAGAGGCAACCTCAGGAAGCAGAGGATTCTAGCAAGAGAGTGGGAGAGAGAGAGAGGGAGAGGGAAAAAGGGAGAGAAACAATCTTAAGCATCAACAC
>JBBHKE010001735.1:0-16779 GCA_037447655.1 Zygnema cylindricum
GCTACTCCCTCTGATTGATACACACAAAAGAAACACGGAGTTATTACCAATATCAGGCTGACATGTAAATGCGAAATGGCATGTAAATGTGCCAAGGATAACTACATTGCAGCTTAAACGAAATGGTACAAAGTTGAAATACACGAGATCCTAGAAATAGTCACAAAGCTCACTTAACAGAAGAAAACGCTTTGTATTTCCCCTAAAACTTAACCTCGCATATTAATGACCGCATGGATACATGTAGCTAGTCCAGATAGTTTAAAAAGTAAGAGGCATTATCTATTAACCAATTCACAGGAGATCAAGGCTTCACATTCAAGGGACAAAAGTCATCTTAACATGTGAGCAAATGTTAGCCATATGACTAACCTCTTCTCCCAGCCATATTGACTCCGCCAAATTAAGCCACTGCAATAACACTGAGTGCTACTTATATGTACCAAAATAGATGTACCTTTGGAAGATGTGATCGAAATTTTCACTTCAGACACATCACTAACAACAATCGAGCATATTTAGGGTTGAGGAAGGGAGTGGCATTTCAGTCTAGAGATACATTATCAAGCTTCTCCATGTGTGAACGCCTTGACTTTAATGTTCCGGTCTTCATGAGACGTATTAAATCTCAAACTCTTTTGTTATATGTGAATAGTATTTTTTAAATCTCATTGGTGAATGGATATCACGAATGAACGCATCTCGATACTGTCGTACATTATTTACTTTGACTATTTTGCTGACGCCCAAAATCAGCACATCTTACGTCATTTACCTGCTGAATTTTTTTGTACCGTACAGTATAAGGGCGTGTCCCCATGTGTTCAAGTAAGGGTTTTTTCCCGTGGATTACACAGAAAATGGGACTTCCTACTTGAAAATATTACGCCGTTTGGAACTTGAAAGGTACGGCGATTTGGCAGTATCACAATCGCGACCCACTTCCACCTCATCTTCACACTTGCACTGAAATCAAATCGCTATCTGCTATTAATCAAAATACTACCCTATTGACGAATAGAAAGCTTGGGTTGCACGCGTCAAAAGTTTTCATTTGTTTTTTTCATAGTTCAAAAGTAGGCGTTTTTATGGTAGGCCTTTGGTAGGCGCACAAAACTTGGCACTAAACTCGCGTAGAGTAAGCAGTAGGTGTGCGATAAGGACACTCTTGTACGGACATACGAATCTGAATAGTTCAGCGCACGCCGACGGACGAATTTCTTTTAGCGAACTAAAACACGCGGAAGTTCAAAATTGCAGACGCTAATATGACAGATAGTCCTTTCGTAAGTTGTGTTATGGGCTTTTCATGTGATCTTAGATCTCTACTTTGACCAGCGACCGTCTAATCGTCTGAATCTGACGGTTGAAAAAAAAATTACCTCAAAAATCACAGAAATTATTTTTTTTGTCCGATTTTTTTTCAAAATTTAGACATGACGTTTAATTCTCTATCGATCGATGTGCGACTCAACCCTGTAACATTTTTTTCATTTTTCGACCAATACAATATGGGTCTTAAGGGCATATTGTATGTTTTGCATACAATAAGCATATTGTATGGGCCTACTTTCACCTACTTTTGAACTATGGTTTTTTGCAGTTGGGAGAATACACGAAAAAACAATTGTTTGTCCGTTTGCTAATGTTGTCCACTTGTGGGCGTCTACAAATGTCATTTTATAGACGTAGGTGATTGCTTATGTCGTTCACGTATGGGCGTCAACAAATGACAGTTGGTGTCGACAATTGTCCCAGTATGTCAGTAGCTCTTTGCGGCGTACAAATGTCCGCAGTTTGTTCCGAGATCGTTGGCGTCTACAAATGTCAACAGTTTGTTGGCGTCTACAGGTGTCGCAAGTATTAGCGACGTGTACAACTGCCACATATTCAAAATAATGAACGCGCAAGTAATGATTGACATAGGCACACTTTGAAAAGTACATCGTAAAATCAGCACTAAATTCCAAAATAACGTTTCACAATATCGGTTACATGGGGACACGCCTTAAGAGTGTCCATGCCCGAATTGTCGACATTCGGGTACGGTACAGTAGCCGGTTACCATAATTTGTTCAATTTGTGCGAAAACAATTTGAAACGCTATATATGGAAATCCACACTGTACGACGTTTCGCTGATAAGGAATTTGTTGGTCTCGGAGCGATATATTGGGACCTCTCACTGTTTTATAAAATATATAAAATATAACTATCGGTGGCGGTTTTATCGCAATAAGTTTCTTGCCGATACACAACACTATAATTTTCGTATGTTTTAAAAATTAAAATTTGAACATACAATACAGCAGTGTTGGGTATCGGGTAGTTTCATATCACAATAATTTCGATATTCGATATATAGAACATCGATTGAGGAAATTCCTCGATATATCGTACCGCGACCAACATAAACCATCGCGATATATTGTATTTTATAAAATAAAAATTTTATTTAATATGTTGTTTTAGCGATAACGACAATTTTCCTGCAATGCGACGTACGACATGATTTTCGTTCCGTGACTTAAAAGCTAACGCCGCAAAATGTAACCGACGAAAAAGTACTAATACTGTAATACTAATTCATATAGTTACTTATTTAGTACGTAGTACGGTACATAACTTCACATATGAAAACTTGAAACCCACACTAATTTAGTAAAAGTATGATATGAAAAAAAAAATGCAGACTGTTTGTTTCAGGCATGAATTTTTATTATTATTTTTATTTATTAATTTTTGAAGTGTACAAAATGAGAATTCTTATTATTATTTTTATTAAATATTTTATGAAGTGTATAAAATGTGATATTTTATTATTATTTTTATTAATCATTTTATGAAGTGTACAAGATGTCAGTTTTAATTATTATTATTATTTTTTAAAGTGTATAAAATGTGAACTTTTATTCTTATTATTAA
The DNA here is from genome assembly GCA_037447655.1 of Zygnema cylindricum. Lineage (NCBI taxonomy): Eukaryota > Viridiplantae > Streptophyta > Zygnematophyceae > Zygnematales > Zygnemataceae > Zygnema > Zygnema cylindricum. The sequence goes on from JBBHKE010001735.1 coordinate 2,925, forward strand.
TAATTATTTTTTGAAGTGTACAAATTGTAAAATATTATTCTTATTTTTATTTATTGGAGTAGCAGTAGCTAGTACGACCTGTTGCAGTAGCACTGCCAACAACACTACAAATGGTACACTGGTAACTGGCAAAGACTTAGCACAGACTCGAAATACAAGAAGACCTAGTACTGACTACTTGCAGCAGCAGGGCTAGACTAGATCCGCAGAAGACTAGTTTGGTTGGAATGACAAGTAGTTTTAGAATCACTAATCAATTCTCAACACCAGTTCTCAATTAATCCATTTACGCTCGACTATAGTGAAAAAAAAAACATCCTCCACTAATTTTGGTAGCTGTTTTCCTTCTCCGAGAATTGATACCAATTTTTTTTAAAAAAGCTTCGATATATTGACTATACATTGCGATTATTTGAAATTCGATATATCGAAGCGATATATCGATTATCGGGTACCTGAAATTCTTTTTTTATTAATATCGGAAAATGGTCCTCGATACCCAACACTACACCGCCAATCGTTATTAGAGTATATAACGCCAATTCGGTGCCCTTTAAAAAAAAAAAAAAACCTGAAATACAATTAATAACGCTATATAAGTACGTGGACCATAATCTGCCACGTCTCAGGTACTAAATTAGAATCAATAACGCTAATTATTTTTTGACACTATTTAATCCTTGACTCTAATAGCGATTGGCGGTGTACTGTATAGTGTACACCGTGTATCGCTATTAGTGTTATTGTTTTTTCTAGTGTTGGGTATCGAGGACCTATTGCCGATATTCGATATATATCGAATTTCAGGTACCCGATATTCGATATATCGCTTCGATATATCGAATTTCAAATCATCGCGATATATCGCCGATATATTGCCGATATATCGTATCGTCAATATATCGAAGCTTAAAAAAAAAAAAAAAAAAAAAATCCCACAGGTTTTCAAAGCCTCGTGACTTCGGACAAAGTGACTGTAAAATCTTTGCCGGAAAGAAATACGGTTTTTTCCTGAAAGTCAGTGGAGTGAAGAGATCTCTGAGGTACACTGACGAGGTACACTTGTGAAGTACACGTATGTAAAACGCAAGTACGATTTTCCATACGAAAAAGGTCGGTTTCTAGATGTTTGATGATTTTTGAGATTTGATAGTCAGCTGACGTGGAACCATTCATATCAGAACACGTATGTAAAACTTATTTAGAAACGATACGCGATGTACCCGATGCCTCTGTAATGCATGAATTTTGCTGTCCGTACTATTACAGAGACCTCCTCGTGTAACCATACCTCAAAAAGCAATCATTAGAATTACAGAATTAGTACTTTTTTGTCGGTTACATTTTGCGGCGTCTACCTTTAAGTCACGGAACGAAAATCACGGCGTACGTGGCGTATTAGACAATTTGACTTTTTCGCAAAAATAACATATTATATAAAAAAATAAAAATATTAAATTTAAAAAATACTATATATCGCGATATATATCGCGATGATTTATGTTGGTCGCGGTACGATATATCGAGGATTCTCCTCGATCGATTTTCAATATATGGAATATCGAGATTATCGCGATATGAATTTACCCGATACCCAACACTACACCGTGAATCGCTATTAGCGTAATAAAAAATATAGCGTAATGAAACAATTAGCGTACTTTACGGTAAATTGTGTTTTTTCGGGTACACCATGATACTAATTTATCATGTACTCTAATTTGTAAACTGCTTTGTAAAAATTTTCAGCACATAATATGTCCACACTAAAACGTGTAGATGTACGAAATTGTTCAAATCGTACGACGTCGCGTTTTTTTGACATCTGCGTATGTCGGAAAATATTTACGCAATTTTATATTATTATATTTTCTGTACTTTTAAATTTAAAAATGTACGGAATAGTACAAATATGGCAGTCCGTACACCACACTATTTAAAATGGCACTAAATTACAGTTATGAACCGTATTGAGCGGGGTACCTCAAATAACGTGCAAAAACATTTAGCGTACTTTATTCTATTTGAGAATTTGCCCCAAAAAAAGGGGTACCCCAATTAGCGTCATGTACGCTAATAGCGATTCACGGTGTAGTTTTTTCTGTCGCGTAAAACATCTTTTCTCTGTACACACATGCCGGATTGTGGATCTGACGGTTGCGATCGAAATCTAAGATTCTCAGCTTCCGATTGGCTGTCTTAAATTTAAGACAAGTGTGTACGGATAAAAGATGTTTTAAGTGGCGAAAAAATTGTTAACACTAATAGCGATACACGGTGTAGGTTCAAACGCAAGACTCTTCCTGCCAGCTAGCCATGGCTGTTAAAGCGGTGTGGCTTGACGTCGATGCCGGATTGGACGATGCCCAGGGAATATTTTTACTACTTTCCTGGCTGAAGAAGGAGAAGACTGCCTCTTTGGTTGGAATCTCTTGTGTCGCTGGCAATGTCGATGTGTCTCAAGTGGCTCTAAATGTGAGGAGAATACTGTGTATGGCTGGAGCAGATACCAAGATTCCTGTATATGTCGGTAGCTCCAGGCCGTTGGTTCAGTCTCCCCTTCCTCCCACTGGAGTAAGTGTGATGTAAAAAGAACTGAGAAATCTTCAAATATTGAAAAACACAAAATATTAAATGTAAGCTTAAATCGAAAAGAAAACGGCTTGCTGACTAACAATGCAGTTGAATTGGAGAATGGTAAGGCAGAAAACGTATCAGGAAAAATGAACTTTGTTGCCCTGTATGGAGCACTTTTTTTTTTTTTTTCCCTTTCTTTCTGTAGTTGTAGCTTTTTGTATGAAAAATCGTCAGGAAAGGTAAAGGAAACTAGACATTTTAGTCACCGAGACAATGAGGTGATTATTTTTTTACTGTTTTTTTCCGTAGATTCGATGATTTATATGAGAGGAAAACTATGTTTGTCCATAGAAAATCCACTCACAGCCATCCTCTCACCAGCTAAGATAAAAAAATGATGAAGATTCTATAAAATGTGAAAGTCTTAATGATGATCACGTCAAAAAAATATGATGTATGTTAAAATCCAATATTTTATCAGTAATGTTACTTGTAGATTGTTTAGTTTTTTTTTGTTTTTGAGGACAGAGAAAGGAATTGTCCAAGAAAAAACTCAGAAGGTTCTGAGAAGACGACGTAAGAATCAGCATAGCTTCTCTGGAACTTAACATTCAATGTTGTATCTTGAAAAACAAATTTTGAAACAGGTTATTGCTCTGTGGTTTTGCTATGCAGATTTGTCGATAGTTACTCCAGCATATTTGTGTAGCAAAGTCTTGGAGTCCGAATTCTGTTTTGTCGTAGGCATTTTTTTGCTAAAATTGTTGTTAGAAGCTCTTTCCACAATTGCTTCGTTTTGACGGTATCATTTGTGCAGCCAGAAGTACCAAACGTATTTGTAGTGCTTCAGTGTGTTTTAAACTTTCATTTGTAACGAGCCATAAGTGTAGCCGTAGCCATTTATAACTTATCAATTTTTGTCAGCACTGTGTTGCAGTTCTTTGGCAAAGATGGACTGGGAGATGTTGACGGAACTTCACCGGATGAACGGTTTAAGCCGAAGGAAGGAAATGCTGCTATCCATTTAACAGCATGCGCTCGAAAGTACAAAAAGGCTCTCACGTTGATTGCGATAGGTCCACTGGTATGGTACTGACATTTTATGGTCCTTGCAGTTCTGAGTTGTCAAGTGTGGTTTTCAGGGTGATTTTTCAAAAACTTAAAATTGGATTAATACATTAAATATCTGTTTGTCAAAAGTCCCTACCACTCCGCAGATCTCATTTTTTTTTTTCTTGATGTGCATGTAGTCGATAGGTGTGCATTTCTATTGCTCTGAGATTATTTTGGATGCCCTCATTTATGATTGTTAAGTCAAGATGATACAGTTGAAACTGAGCTGCGGAAATTATTTAAGATGATTTTTTTTTTGTTTAAAGAGAGGTGTGGAGCATCACAAAGTACGTCATGTTGATAAGAAGATATTACCTAGTAATATGTATAGGTATAACTAATCATATTACCTAGTATTGAAAGTATTGGCTGTTGTTGAACACTTTCCATGCGCATCACTTCCTTGGCTCCGGAGGTGGACAGTTTACAATAAGACCAACATGATTTTGAAGGTTTTCAGTCGACTATAGCCTTGGCGTGTCGACTTGACGATGAATTTCCGAAATTGGTTGGCCGCGTTTGCGTTATGGGGGGAAGCAGTGATCCCCAAAGTGGGCCAGAATTCAACTTCAGCTTGGATCCAGAGGTCAGTAAAGACTCCTGTCTCTACAAAGTGTTGTGGATTGGGATGCTCCTTAAACTTGAAATGTGCGACATTAGATGGTTTGTTATAGGACAACATAAAGAATTTTTGCCACGAAAGGAAAAGGTAAAAAGAGCCAATACATTGCCCGGTTTAAGGCTTGGTTTATATAGCAATATGTGCGAAAAGTGTGCATGGACAATTTGCAGTAACTTAATGAGTTTTTTATGATTGATGTTCACCTATTTGTTTTTCTCAAGAAATCTCACTCACGCGAGGATCTGGTCTGTTCTCAGGCATCAAGTTGTATGATTTGCCAATCGTCCTACATCTGGGGTAGAATTTCGTACATCGTTCAGTCCCATGCATATTGTCCACACTATTTATGTACTGAGTCTATTCGATGACTGGTTTAGGGGAATCGATTAGATCAGAGATAAGTACCAAAACATGAGATAGTGTGTGGATTTTGCAGTACATTAATATACTAGTAAAACAGGACACATCACTACTAGTAAATGGTGAACTATTGCACGAGCTTCCGGAAAAACTGCATTAATATATATTCTTAGTAGTGGATATTCAACTTTTTTCATTTAACTCACATTGATTGACGGTTGCAGCTTGTGGGGATCAGGCAGCCCATATATGTTTGGACAGTTTCCCTCTTGTGATGCTCGTCACATGGGAATGTGGTATTGCACATCCACTCCCATGGGACTGGTTTTACAATTGGGTGGCCATCGATTCTCCTCAGGTACGTCTCTTTCTCGCTCACCTAGCACCCTCGCTATCTCCTTCTCCCCTCTCTCCTCTCCTCTTTCCCCTCTCCCCTCTCCTCTTTCCCCTCTCCTCTCTCCTTTCTCCCCTCGCCCCTCGACCCTCTCCCCTTTCCCCTAAGGGATTTTTTGACTGTGATTAATCACATGTGTCAGATGTAAGAAGTCAGAGAGTGTTAAGAAGTTAGAATGTCGATTATGTTCGTCTCGCTTCACGTATTGTGTTTGTCTTAAGGATGAGTAAGCCGTTAAAGTGATTTCATGGGTAGTTTTTAGTGAATTAAAGGCTCTTCAGGCGTGAAAGACGTGAGAGAAACCTATGGATTCACGTTTACATCCTTTTCTCTCGCCCAAATGCCCTGTCTGTATTCAAATAGCCGGTTCCATTTTTTATTACTTAATCGTCTTCGACAAAGCCTTCACCTATCTCTGGTTCTGTTGAACGCAGAGGGTATTTTAGCAACTCTTTAATATTAAAACAGATACAAACTGGTATAGAATCTTAATTTTTCAATCCTGAATTAGAATCAATACAGCTGTAAATCATACTAAGACAAAGCATTTCGGCTTTGCTGGCTTTTCATTCTGTTGACAAAAAATGTAATTTGCATTAATTTTAAGCAGGCTGTCTTTATGGACGCTGCTTGCAAAGGGAGTAGTGTGGTATTTATACAGATGGAGATAATGGTTATGTAGCTTTATTCTGGTTGCTGTTGGGCTACTTTTAAGCAGACTGTTTCTTTAAAGGGAGTGCTGCAGTGTTATAGCTCATATGGATATGATGGTTATGTGACTTATTTTGGTTGGTTTTGGGAGTTCTTTTAAGCAGGCTGTCTTTATGGAAGCTGCCAGCAAAGGGAGTGCGGCAGTATTCAAATCAGAGGGTTACGATGGTTATGTCACCTGCGATGCCTTAGCCGCAGCAGTGGGTTCGAACCCAACCCTTGTTCGCACCGGATCCATAATGAAGGGGGAAGTGGAGCTTGGGAGTGACAAAAGTACCCGCGGTCGACTTGTTTTGACTTCAGTTGACCTTGATGGTGGCAAGGTCTGTTCTTGCCTGTGAGGATGGGAGATAAATTAACTTGGGAAACGATTTGAGAACTATGCTGTTTAACAAGATCTAGGAAACGAATAAAAACATAACAGGTGAACACTGATTCACCTAATCAACGTGCATAACAATCAAGCATGAGAAGGTTTGCACGAAAAACCATGAAAATGTTGTTCAATAGCACACAATCAATAGTAGAATGTTGAAGTCTGTAAGATACAAAACAATCCTTCAAAATAAACACACAAAAAAAGGAAAAAGAAAAAAGAAAGAAAAAGAAAAGAGAATGCCTCGAATTTCTCGAGCGATAGGTACTAGCAGTATGGCGTTTGACCTTTTTTATTTGTCTGATACTCTTTTGTTGGACGCATTTGGACGAAGCTGTATATATGTTTAATAGCAAGCCTCCTCACTGTGAAAGGCAAAATCCATTTCTTTGCTCCATTTCGTCTTTTGACATAGGAGTGAACGGCCAATTTATGAACATAGTCTCGATTGTTTGCCTCTGTGCAAGAGTTTGGACGTCTTTGTTCCCTTAAAGATATTTAAATCTGAGCGAATATGTGACTGAATGCAGGGAAATGTGATGCTGGTGAAGGAGATAAACATGGAGGAAGTCTTGGATCTTCTCACAGACGCATTTAAGAAGTCTCAAGGTTTCAGTACGGCTTAAGCTTTTGTTACGAAGCTCCCCATTGGAGCACAGCGAGAAATTTCACTCTTGAGAAATTTGACTCTGGAAAAATATGCATGTTGTGTTATAAAGAATTTGGATTCAGTTAGAAGCTTTCGTCAACCGATAAGTTCTCAAGAAAGTAGGGGCAGCTATGTTGGTACTTTGGGTTTATGTTTTTGCCTACAGGAGATAGGGGGTAATACATGTGTTAGTCGATGGTATGAGTGAAAAACTATTGCATGTATTTTTAGGGTGAAAAAATGGTGGGATTTTGTAATTATTTAAACCATTCCCTGAATTGGCCTGGAGAAATGAAGTTCGACTTTCTGAGTGTAGCTGGAATTTTACATTTTTGGACATGAACTTTGGGAAACATCAGTTAGAAGTCCAATATGGCACACCGCCCGTTGCTATTAGAGGGTAATCTCAGAGTGTTAGACTCAGTCATTTTTTTGGGGCCGTTCATTTTTTTCACCTAAATTTATAAGATGTTAGTGTTCATAACACTAAATAGCTAAGTGGCCCAAAATGTGCCACGTGGCTAAATGTAATATAGTGTTGTTTTTCTAATAGAGTGTTGAGGGTAAATTCCATAGATGTTTCATTCGTACTATGCGCACGGTAAAGTATTTTGAAAAGGAATGCATATGCGCATTATTCAAAATTTCACATTTTTTAAAATGCGTTGACTGACTTTGACTTATTATATAATAATAATACGAAAAAATCCCAAAAAAAAAATCAGAATGAAATACAATATGACATCTTAAACGATTAAATTATATCCGTACAACCGCGGAAATGAAGTACACCGCGAATCGTAATTAGAGTAAAGAAAATATCAGAGTAAAAATAGAAAAAAAAAATTAGAGTTATGAACTCTAATTTGTGTGATCGAACTTTTTCAAAAAGGAATTTTACTCTGATTTGGGAATAAATTTGGGCGCTGAATACGTCCACTGTAATTAAGTACAAGTAAAGAATCTGACAGAACGTACAGTTTCGCGTCATTATGACGTTTGCATTACGCTATTTGTTAAAACACAGTTACATGGAAACTCCTTGTACTAAATCATCATTTGTACTTTTTTACTTAATAAAGTACAATTTTGCACCGTCAGACACCGACCGTACGCCACACTATCTAAAACGGAACTGTATTAGAGATATTATTAACGCTCATTCAAAAACTTTAAATAACGTAAAAAATAATTTAGAATAATATACTCTATTTATAGTGATAGAGTCAAAATTTGGGGTGACGGAATTAGCCTTCATAACTCTAATTACGATTCGCGGTGAAACGTATATTTTTTTATACAAATTTTGTACATACCACCTGTTCGTACAATGTACACCCGTACTCTCCGTACATCCGTACAGATACATTCCGTACAGTTTGTCCGTACACGAAAACTATGCGAAATTTACGAAAAGTTCAAAAAACCCTAAAAATAATGCATAATCGTAAAATTTTCAAAATTTTAACGAATGAAACATCTATGGTAAATTCACTAACTCTTAAATTGATAGGTGGTGTCACTTTAACGAGTTTGTTTTTTGTTGGACAATAATGCCATACACACATACGAAGCGATATGACTAACATCAAAAGGTTAAAGAATGGCATTATGTGCTTCATTCGTCATGAAGCTCTCGTGTCCATCAAGAATTGGATTTGGATTAACGAAATTATGAAACAATTTGGTGAATCTTTTTACTTTGGATGTCCCTGTTATCATCTATGAAACTGTCAATCTTAATCCTTAACACCTACAACAACGACAACGTATATATGAGCAAGTATCCGTCATTGAATTTCGAAGCCTCTTAGAGGCGCTACCTTCCGCTCAATGATGTGCTCGTTTTCATTTGTGTTTTGGGTGTGGGTGGTACGTGGTTACAAGGCACACTTGCTTTTCCGACACTCCGTTTGGCCGGCTAATCACTTTGCATCTGGTTTATGCTTGTGTTCGGGTTTGCCTCACCCTCCGCTTTTAGGGGGGCCACATTGTATTTGCAACCAACCTTTTGATGCTGAAAGAATACATTTACTTTGTTGCTCACACGGTGAGGAACGTACGGTTGCGCATGATTTGGTGCGAGATGCAATTGCTGTAGTTTGCACTAAGACGGCAAGAGGTTTCTCGTATATTCCCTCCTCGACCCCAATCTAAGGGTCTTTGGAGCCTTAGGGTTGACTTGGTTTTCCTCCATGTTGTTGGGCGTACCTTTAGTGATGCGGTCCTCACGCATACGACAGGGACACACGTTTCATCTCGCGCGGCTTTGCATACGGGTGTGGCGGCTTGGGACGTAGCAACTACCAAGGGAAGAGAAAACCCTCACCAACCCGTCGGATCTATTTGTCCCATTTGTGGTGGATATCTTCGGATTTTTCGACAAATTATTCCTCCGCCAATGTGTGCCAAAAACTTTTGAATCTAGAGGTTCGGAGATTCCTCCGCCGATCCTTTCAGCTACCTTCTACCGCCAACATGTATCAATTGCCCTTCAACGAGCGAAAGATACGACCCTCCTTTGACGAAGCACGATGGCATATGACAGGCGGGGTCCTCTACATCTTCGTCACAGGGATCCGGTCTACGTCCATAATATCCATGGTTGTGGACCTTAAGTTGATCGTGGGTAGAATCTTTTGGGTTTTTTTATTTTTGTAGGCGGGTCAACTTTGTTATTTTCGTTTTGGGTATTTGTTTTTGTTAGTGTTGTTTTGTTTGTTTTGAACTTTTGAACGTAGCTTACATTCTTGTGACTCTTGTAGTCTTTAAATGTTTTCTCAGTTTTACCCCTTTTTTACACAGATGGCTCGTCGCAATTTTTGTAATAAAGGCTTCTTCCTCTTTCAAAGTACACACGTGGATAATGAATTCGATGTCACCATCCGTGACAGAAACAGCGCTTGTTATCACTAATCTCGTTGAGGATTGGCAGCCGCACAATACTTTTAATGTGCGAAAAGGTATGTAAAATTGTAAACGCTTTATTTGGTCCTACGCGCATTGTACGCGAAGGATCTGTAAAGTACCCATTCACGCCGTTTACCATAGTTGTTCAAAACGCATTTTACGCACGATTAGAACGTGCGTACAATACGTAGATACTGAAGAGGTCGATTTGAAAAAATCGTAAAAAACGTTAATGATTTGTTTGCGTACCAATCCGTACATGTTAAAAAAATTGAATTGAACATGTACCGCAGTTTGTACGCTTTCCGTCAAATGAGCGGTAAATAATAACATGCATTCAAATAAGGGAATTGATAATGACAGTGACTGTTTTGGCTGCGGACAGTCACTTACGTCATTTTGTCAAAAAACGTACGTTTGAAGTACACACAGGTACAAATAAAGCACCGTTGAGTACAAATCTGACGATCAATCGGTTGAACAACTTTGACTTTGAAAACATTTTTCAACCGCTTAAAATTATGCCGCGCTTGCGAACGTCGACCATCATAATGAATTTAGCAATTCACACGGCCGACGAACGTTTACGGTAACATAACTGCGGCAACCACATGTAAATATCAAGTGTTGCAGACAGTCACTTTTTGTCGTTATGTGAGCTCCACGGTGAGAGAACTGGCCGCAAAATTGAAATTTAATCGTGTAATCGTTACATTGAAACTAGACGCGTAGTGAAACGAAACAATTTTAAACTGAAGTACTGTAAGTTTCGTACGGAATATTTTAACGCACGAAACGAAATAAACCATAGTTGTTCAAAACGTATTTTACGGACGTTTCGAACGAGCGTACAATACGTAGAAACTGGAGAGGTCGATTTGAAAAAAACGTTAATGAATTTTTTCCGTACAAATCCGTACATTTTTAAAAAATTGAATTGAACATGTACCGGAGTTTGTACGCTTTCCGTTAAATGAGCGGTGAAAACCATTATTTAAGTAAATTATTATCACATTCTATACTTTCATTTAAACATCTACACCAACTGGTTAAGGACGATTACTAAACTTGATCAGTGCGACGTACACAGGCGCAGGTTAATCCCTTCGAAATGCATTTTCATTATAATAAAATTGCCTGTCCGTCACGCTCAGGCAGCCATAGACCTCTTTCTTTACCTCTCCGTGGGCATGGCCGCTTTTTTGGAGGTCCGTGACTTCTTCGTCAACGGCTCCAATGACAGTTAACTAACTATTGCCGTGGCGTTGGTAATGGCGGCTTCTGTGATTTTTCGCGTTCAGCTGTTCAAGTAATAATGGCGGCTTCTTTTCGAGATTTGAAGAAGATGCCCGTACAAAATTTGAACTCACGGCGCTCAAATAGTGTGACGTCGCAACGTCTCTTTTTGGAAATATTTGTAGACGTCACATTATTTTCCCGTACAATCCATGTACATTCTGTTCGGTTTACCGAACAGGAAGTACGAATACGTGCATCGAATCTTTTTTGTAAACTACCGTACAGTTTCCGTAAAAGATCTAACAATTACAATATTTTGTTTATTAGTTTCGGTAATATGTAAGTTTCAGTTTACAGTAGACGTTTTTTTGCGTATTTTTCAAAAGTCACGTACAATACGTAGAAACTGGAAAAAATGGAAAAAATCTACGTATTGAACAACTAGGAAATAAACTGTTATAAATAACTTATAATAAAACGATCCATATCATTTGAAATTACATGGAAAAAATGCGCGTCGTCACGCGCGACGAAACCGAGCCACACTATGTACGAATCAACAGTCTTACATCGACAGCGAAATGCTAGGATATTGGCCGAATCGGCATCGGCCGAAATCGCGCCGTCAAATGGTTTGTTCGGTTCGCATCAATTATGTTTTGTTTCGTTCGATACAGTACTTTTTTGTCGGTTCGGTTTGGTGCGAGCGCCGAGCGATATTCATTTGTACAAATCGCACGCTGGCGATTTCGAAGAAATGTTGGTTCGCGAAGCGTGACGCGATTTTTTCGTCCGCTCGCACCAAACCGAAACATTTTTCATCATTCAACATTGCACGACGTAATCATGGAACTCTAGGCATGGCTGATTTTTTGGAGGGCCGTGACTTCTTCGTCAACAACTTCAACGGCAGATTACTAACTACACCGCCAATCGCTATTAGAGTAGAAATTTCTTTAGCGTATATGAATAATTAGCGTGGTTTGCGCTAATTGGGAATTTGGAAAATTTCGAAGAAATCGATTACTCTAATTAGGAATTAGTTTTTTTTTAAATAGTGTGGATAATTCTATTTGAGAATAAAACAAAAAAAAAGCGGAACGGGGTTAGCGTACACAACACTAATAGCGATTGGCGGTGTACTGTCATGGTGTCGGTAATGGCGTCTTCCTTAAATTTTCGCTTTCAAATGTTGAAGTATTTACGGCGACTTCTTTTCAAAAGTTTAAAGAAGACGCCTGTACACATTTCGAACTTACGGCGCTCAAATAGTGTGACACCGCAACGTCTCTTTTTGGAAATGTCCGTAGACGTGACGATAAATTTCCGTACATTTTTGTGTACATTCTGATCAGTTTATTGAACATAAAGTACCTATACGTGCATCGAATCTTTTTATCAATTTCCGTACAGTTTTCGTAAATTTTCGTACAATTATCGTAATTTGTCTATAGGTTTCCGTAAATTTCCAGCTTCAGTTTACAGTAGACGTTTTTTTGCGATTTTTTGAAAAGTCACGTACAATACGTAGAAATTGGAAAAAATGAAAATATCGCGCGTATTGAACAACTAGGCCGTTTACTCACTTTTAATCATAAGTTCAAAAGTAGGTGAAAGTAGGCCCATACAATATGCCTATTATACGCAAAACATACAATATGACCTTAAGACCCATATTGTATTGGTCGCAAAATGAAATAAATAAGTAACGGGGTTGAGTTGCACATCGTTCGATGGAGAATTAAACGTCATCGGACGGTCGCTGATCAAAGTAGCGATCTAAGAAGATCACATGAAAAGCCCATAACACAACTTGGGCCTACCAAAGGCCTACCATAAAACGCCTACTTTTGAACTATGCTTTTAATTAATTGTTTAAACCATTAAAAAATATGAACCACAACTTCGTATACGAAGCGCATGAGCCGCTCTATTGTCTATGTGAGTGGTAAGTTGGTAACTGAATTTAAATTGAACTGCGCACAGTTAAACCGCTGTTTACACTTGCAAGGTGTCGGATGTGCCACATCACTCGACAGCGTGCTCGTTTTCTCTCCTCATCTTTGCTGTACTTTTCTTTGCGGACATTACGGAATGTATTGAACCGTACTTTTGTGCTCCAGCTTCAAGCTTCAGCATTTGTTTCCGTAAATCGTACGAAACTGTGAACCAGGTGGTTCATGCCTTGAATGATTGGAACAGAAATTAGGTTTGATATTCTAGTATCAGGACCTCAATTTTTCAGAAAGCAGCATAACATAGTGTCATACAGTTCATATCGTGTGTCGGAGAGCTGCCCACATATGCCCTAATGTGTGGAGCAGTATAATTGTAGTACTTTCGACAATATTGAACATTGGTCAAGAGTAAATGCAGTGAATGGCATAGAGCTCTCCAATTCGGCAATCCTAAGATTCTCCCGTACGTGTGTGAAGGAGCCGGGCAAGTTCTAAAATGTTTTAGTCTACCGGAATTTACTTCGTGGCCCATTTACTGCTTCACCTGCCTACTTGAAAGTTTCTGTTCCTGCCCCGGGCAGTGTTTCTTTTCCATCATTATCGGTGCACTTTATCCACTTAACAAAGTTTGTGCTTTTCACTTTCTCCTCCGTCTCAGCAGCTATTTTCTCCATTTCGTGGAGGAAGCTGAAGCCAAGTGAGAGAACAAAAGAAAACCACTGATCACTAATAAGCTGTCTTCTGTGATTTAGGAGGTGTCAAAGCTGCAGAGCAGCTATGGCGGCGGCGTCTCTTACTGTCTCTTCTTCGCTAGTGTTTTCGGATGTTCGAGAGGCATCTTTGAGTTCACCGAGTGCAACCATGGCTACCGGCTCCGCCAACAAGCTTCTATTATCAGCCCCTCTTCCAGTATTTAACAACCTTTCCTTCTCTTCCTCCATGGCTG